>JAUCBJ010002044.1:0-36030 GCA_032718475.1 Nemertoderma westbladi | reverse complement strand
GCATTGCACCAATTGACCAATATTACTGGAAATGCAAAAGAATAGGTAGGCCTACTGAAATACAGAAATAAAAGAAATCAGATAGATAGTAGATGGATGTAACCCAATGGCCTATAATGGCTGTATTGCACAGTCTAATACTGTAATACAATATGTTATTATATAATGGTATGAATACAGCAGTAAAAAGCAACCCAAAGACCGTACAGACACCCCAGATGATAGAATAATGATACCCAGTAGAAACTCCCAGAACCGGAGAAATGGAAGCAACTAGGCAACTATAGGCTAATTCAAGGACTGCTCAAGAATTATATATGAACAAGATGGATACAGTACAACCTAACTGACTGGCGAAATATAAAAATAATACAGTATAAACAAATGAGAAGGCTTCCTTCTATCAAAAATGAAACCTACTGTACCTACAAATAAACATTATAATAACTGCAGGACTAAACTATATCCAATATATTACCAATATAGTAGAATAGTATAGTAGAAAGAATCCAAATTAAGGATATCCTATATTTACTGTACGTAGTTAGTGTACCTCCGCGTCGGGGCGTCAGAAAAGTCCGATCATGTTTGGTTCTACATCTACAGTCCTAGCTGTTGGACAGTCAGTCACATTACACGTGGGATACAGAGCTGCAATCAGAGCAGCAGCTGCAAGAAATTTTCCATACAGCAGCGCTCGAAATGTAGCTGCAACGTGGCAATATAATTGTGTATTATATTGCCGGCGTCATGTCGCAGACATTTATCTCTCAGAGTCACAGACTGTTCCTCATGGCGAAAACAATTTGCACGTGAAAGAAGCTTAGGAAACAAATGAGACCCCCAATGCTGTATACAGTGTATACATACAGTGCAGTAGGTAGGCCCTACTGTCAGACTGTATGGCTAGATGTGTGATAAATGAGCTAAATGTTGATGGTAATGATAAGATGATGATGAAAGAAACGTAAATAAATATATCTCCCAAAGGCTAAAAAGTGTCTTTATGTTTATTTTGGATAGAGCAGATTTGTCTAGAGGTGACATTCCTGGGTTTCCGGTTAAGTATCAGGTCTAAATTGTTCGATCTCTAGATGGGGCAGCACTGTTTGGTCACAGTGCTTTGAATGCTAGACTAGACAGCCTAGCCCAACCCAGACTCATGTATGTTAGCGCCTGTTCTGATATCTTTGTACATTTCGCCTATATAACTAAATTTTATTTATAAGCATGATGCCTCTAAATTTCAATATCTTTTAAAATATATAATAAACATCATTTTTTCAATATAACTTGGGTTCTGTAAACTCCTCTCGATAGATTCATATCAACTCAACTCCACACCACAATGTATATTAGTCATTACCCTATATGCAGACATCACATAATTCGACACATAATTCCTTTACCTGCAGTCCAAATTTCGTAGAATGTCATTGAACGATTATAAAAAAACAGCGGGTGAGCCGAATCGACACCCAAATGTGTATTTCGGCGCTATTTTCTATTTATAGGACATTGGTAAAAACAGCCTCGCAATAAATCAACCAATAATGGGGAGCCTAAATCGCGGTTCAAACCCAATTCATTTGGGAGTTGTATGAAAACGTTAACTCCAAGTATATCCTGGTATACTGTATAGTGAACACTTCGAAATTGTCAACACTTCGAAATTGTCAACACTTCGAAATTGTCAACACTTCGAAAGACCAGTCAACACTTCGAAAGACCCGAAATATTTGAATGTAAATAGAATAATAGTATATTATAAAATACAATGATAACTATAGGTTAGTTAGTTAGGGTTAGGCAATAAAAATTAGTATAATATATTAGTAGTAGTAATAAGGAATAATATAGTATAGCGAAATATTAATAATTTTAATGGCAGTTATTTTCAGATCTTGGGGTAGAATTCCTACCTCTACCAGATTGGATATATACTGTAGTTAAACTAGTGAAGGTAACAACAGCATTTGTTACTGTCACGAAATCGTTAACCTGGGCCATATCAGTAACAGTGCTTTCACACTGTAACAGTGCTTTCACACTGTAACAGTGCTTTCACACTGTAACAGTGCTTTCACACTGTAACAGTGCTTTCACACTGTAACAGTGCTTTCACACTGTAACAGTGCTTTCACACTGTAACAGTGCTTTCACACTGTAACAGTGCTTTCACACTGTTACAGTGCTTTCACACTGTAACAGTGCTTTCACAATGTAACAGTGCTTTCACACTGTAACAGTGCTTTCGCACAGTAACAGTGCTTTCACACTGTAAAAGTGCTTTCCCACTCGGGTGCAATGAGTCCTGTTTAGACTGTGTCCTGAGTGACTGTTTAGTCCGTTGTGGAACCCTTCAGCCACATTGGCACAGTTGCCAAACTGTCCCCAGATAGATAGATAGATAGTTTATTGACCGTATAACAGTACATAATGAACCCAAACTGAACATCAGGGCGCAACCAGAAGGCAACGATTGTTATTAAACTTATTGGTTAGGGGGCATGACATTGGATAATTCAACCAATCACGCTTTCAGAGTAGTGTCGTTAGTCAGGTACTATTACGACAACAAGTTGGAATTTAAAATATTTATTAATATAATTCCTTTCCTCTTTGTTAGTTTACCTAAACCAATATAGATTATGCAACGGCTGGTATCCAAGGCACTTTTTTATTAGGAGAGTTTGTGTTGGTCTATCAGTCCGTTACTCTATTTCATAAAAAAACAATTATTTATTCATATAAACTGATCCCTTTATTAACATTGAGCTACTTTGCTTCTACTAAGCATACAGCAGACAGTATCTATGTATTTGTAGGTCTGTACTCCTTGAGTTATATAGGGTATGTTTGTGTCATTAAAGTCATTCACAGAAGATTTTATTTTCGTTTGTGTAAAATTTTTTTTATCACAATTCTAAAATGTCAAAGGCAACTCTCCTACTCTTAGCTCTGGCAGCTTATTTAGCTGTGGAGTGCAATGGAGACAACAACGAGGACTCCAACAAATTAGTTGAAAGAGACAATGTAAGTTTGTTCTTAAAGCAGATTTGTCATATGTTTACTGGGGTAAAACCCCAGTAGGTCTAACTACACTTAGAACTAACTACAGTATTATTGTTAAAGTACTGGCCTCTGAACTATCTCTGCGTACCAACTCCTCTGTGAGCTTCCATACCCTCTCTTTGTACGAATTCCTATCTGGCCTCCGTACCATCTCTGTGTACCAACTCCTCTCTGGCCTCCGTACCATCTCTGTGTACCAACTCCTCTCTGAGCTTCCATACCCTCTCTGTGTACCAACTCCACTCTGAGCTTCGATACCCTCTCTTTGTATGAATTCCTATCTGGCCTCGGTACCATCTCCGTGTACCAACTCCTCTCTCAGCTTCCATACCCTCTCTGTGTACGAATTCCTATCTGGCCTCCGTACCATCTCTGTGTACCAACTCCTCTCTGGCCTCCGTACCATCTCTGTGTACCAACTCCTCTCTGAGCTTCCATACCCTCTCTGTGTACCAACTCCACTCTGAGCTTCCATACCCTCTCTTTGTATGAATTCCTATCTGGCCTCCGTAACATCTCCGTGTACCAACTCCTCTCTCAGCTTCCATACCCTCTCTGTGTACGAATTCCTATCTGGACTCCGTACCCTATTTGTGTACCAACTCCTCTCTGAGCTTCCATAACCCGTTTTGTGTACCAACTCCTCTCTGAGCTTCCATACCCTCTCTGTGTACGAATTCCTATCTGGCCTCCGTACCATCTATGTGTACCAACTCCTCTCTGAGCTTCCATACCCTCTCTGTGTACGAATTCCTATCTGTCCTCCGTACTATCTCTATGTACCAACTCCTCTCTGAGCTTCCATACCCTCTCTTTGTACGAATTCCTATCTGTCCTCCGTACTATCTCTGTGTACCAACTCCTCTCTGAGCTTCGATACCCTCTCTTTGTACGAATTCCTATCTGGCCTCCGTACCATCTATGTGTACCAACTCCTCTCTGAGCTTCCATACCCTCTCTTTGTACGAATTCCTATCTGGCCTCCGTACCATCTCTGTGTACCAACTCCTCTCTGAGCTTCCATACCCTCTCTTTGTACGAATTCCTATCTGTCCTCCGTACTATCTCTGTGTACCAACTCCTCTCTGAGCTTCCATACCCTCTCTTTGTACGAATTCCTATCTGGCCTCCGTACCATCTCTGTGTACCAACTCCTCTCTGGCCTCCGTACCCTCTCTGTGTACCAATTCCTCTCTGAGCTTCCATACCCTCTCTTTGTACGAATTCCTATCTGTCCTCCGTACTATCTCTGTGTACCAACTCCTCTCTGAGCTTCCATACCCTCTCTTCGTACGAATTCCTATCTGGCCTCCGTACCATCTCTGTGTACCAACTCCTCTCTGGCCTCCGTACCATCTCTGTGTACCAATTCCTCTCTGAGCTTCCATACCCTCTCTTTGTACGAATTCCTATCTGTCCTCCGTACTATCTCTGTGTACCAACTCCTCTCTGAGCTTCCATACCCTCTCTTTGTACGAATTCCTATCTGGCCTCCGTACCATCTCTGTGTACCAACTCCTCTCTGGCCTCCGTACCATCTCTGTGTACCAACTCCTCTCTAAGCTTCCATACCCTCTCTTTGTATGAATTCCTATCTGGCCTCCGTACCATCTCCGTGTACCAACTCCTCTCTCAGCTTCCATACCCTCTCTGTGTATGAATTCCTATATGGCCTCCATACCATCTCTGTGTACCAACTCCTCTCTGGCCTCCGTACCATCTCTGTGTACCAACTCCTCTCTAAGCTTCCATACCCTCTCTTTGTATGAATTCCTATCTGGCCTCCATACCATCTCTGTGTACAAACTCCTCTCTGGCCTCCGTACCATCTCTGTGTACCAACTCCTCTCTAAGCTTCCATACCCTCTCTTTGTATGAATTCCTATCTGGCCTCCGTACCATCTCTGTGTACCAACTCCTCTCTGGCCTCCGTACCATCTCTGTGTACCAACTCCTCTCTAAGCTTCCATACCCTCTCTTTGTACGAATTCCTATCTGGCCTCCGTCCCATCTCTGTGTACCAACTCCTCTCTGGCCTCCGTACCATCTCTGTGTACCAACTCCTCTCTAAGCTTCCATACCCTCTCTTTGTATGAATTCCTATCTGGCCTCCGTACCATCTCCGTGTACCAACTCCTCTCTCAGCTTCCATACCCTCTCTGTGTACGAATTCCTATATGGCCTCCATACCATCTATGTGTACCAACTCCTCTCTGAGCTTCCATACCCTCTCTGTGTACGAATTCCTATCTGTCCTCCGTACCATCTCTGTGTACCAATTCCTCTCTGAGCTTCCATACCCTCTCTTTGTACGAATTCCTATCTGGCCTCCGTACCATCTCTGTGTACCAACTCCTATCTGAGCTTCCATACCCTCTCTTTGTACGAATTCCTATCTGGCCTCCGTACTATCTCTGTGTACCAACTCCTCTCTGAGCTTCCATACCCTCTCTTTGTACGAATTCCTATCTGGCCTCCGTACCATCTCTGTGTACCAACTCCTCTCTGAGCTTCCATACCCTCTCTTTGTACGAATTCCTATCTGTCCTCCGTACCATCTCTGTGTACCAATTCCTCTCTGAGCTTCCATACCCTCTCTTTGTACGAATTCCTATCTGTCCTCTGTACTATCTCTGTGTACCAACTCCTCTCTGAGCTTCCATACCCTCTCTTTGTACGAATTCCTATCTGGCCTCCGTACCATCTCTGTGTACCAACTCCTCTCTGGCCTCCGTACCATCTCTGTGTACCAACTCCTCTCTAAGTTTCCATACCCTCTCTTTGTATGAATTCCTATCTGGCCTCCGTACCATCTCCGTGTACCAACTCCTCTCTCAGCTTCCATACCCTCTCTGTGTACGAATTCCTATATGGCCTCCATACCCTCTCTGTGTACCAACTCCTCTCTGACCTTCCATACCCTCTCTTTGTACGAATTCCTATCTGGCCTCCGTACCATCTCTGTGTACCAACTCCTCTCTGAGCTTCCATACCCTCTCTGTGTCCGAATTCCTCTGGCCTCCGTACCATCTATGTGTACCAACTCCTCTCTGAGCTTCCATACCCTCTCTGTGTACGAATTCCTATCTTATCTATTCGAATTCGAATCATACGAACCCCCACCTCCACCCCCAACCCCCCTACCCCCCCCCCCCCCACACCCCCACTCGCAACCCCCCCACCTCCCAACCCCCTCCCCCCACACCACCCCACCCCCCTCCCCCCCACACCCCCCCTTGAAGACCCTCATCTCCTTGGCGACCTGACGCTACACAAATCAAATAGGAGGTGAGACTTCACATAAACGGGAAGTTACCAAAACGAGACAAACAGATTACTATGCAAACAGGTTACCATTCAAACAAGACTTACCCTAAGCTATCAGGATACCCCAGATACTCAAGATACCCAGCAGGATTTACCCAAACAGGATGTTTTGCCAACAGGTCAATGTAAATGTAGCAGCCATAGCGTGTACTCCATAGAGTACTCTATGCTAGGTGCTCACGATTATTCCATTACTATTTACAGAGACGACCCTCCATATTTTTGATTGGTAAAAATGACCAGCTGAAGATTCAACAAAGATCAGTTTGGAAACTGATTCAACAAAGAGTAGATGGATCTGTTGACTTCTATAGAAACTGGGAGGAATATGTTAACGGATTTGGCGACTCGAATACCAACTTTTGGATGGGGTTGGAGGCGATTCACCGGCTGAGTGAAGGCGGGGTGAAGTTGAGAGTCGATTTGTGGTTCACTGGATGGGGGTTTGAAGATCCCAATGATATTATCAATAATGAAAATGGTAAGAATTACACCAACGAACACAAATACGCGGAATACAACTACTTCTCTATCGGATCAGCTGCAACTAATTACAGCCTACATGTATCCGGTTACCATGGTACTGCTGGTGACGCATTGGAGTATCACAACGGGTATCCATTCTCTACCAAGGATCGCGATAATGACGGGAGCTCCCTCAACTGCGCCGTAGATCGTACTGGGGCGTGGTGGTACTATAGCTGCTCAAACAGTAACTTGAACGGAGATTACGGTGGGGAGGATCTGAAGGGACCTAATTGGGATTATTTTACTGGATGGAAACCGGCTTCTCGAGTTGAAATGAAGATTTTGATTTAGTAAAACTGTAAGTTTTATATAAACTTACTAAATAATTATAATAGAGTTGCGTTGGAAACTAACTTTTACAATTAATTATAAAATTAATTTTTATTCTACCTAAACTAACTACTTAAGGCTAACTAAAAGCCAGTAGTGTAGCCAGTAGTGTAGTTGGGTCCCTCCCCATTGAACGAACAGCTTTGCTTACAGTCTGAGATAGAGAAATTCCAGCCCCTAAATGTCATTAGTGAGTAACCCTTTAGATATTCCCATAGGATTCACTGGGAAGAGCTATTCAGCAGGCGGGCTAATACATTACAATGTTTGCTTTCTTTCTGGGATAGAGTGAGATAGTAATAAACTTATTGGCAAGTAATGGACTTCTGTGCAGTTTGGGCCTAACCAAACCATTCAATCAATAGTAGTAGCTTACTAGGCCCTTATGAGCAATCAAAGCAGATGTTTCTATCATTGAGTCTATGGCAATTTTCGTGCTTTAAGGCTATTTTTAGAAATAAAAAAAAGATAGATAAAGATAGATAAGAAAATATTATTTTTTTCGAAACTTTTTTGTCCACATCCTGGGGTTGAGCTGCGTCGATTGATATAACTTTCATTGACGGACGAACTATAACTTCTGAGGAGTTCATCCGTTATACATACATACATACATAGTGAATACTTTTACAGTAAGAAGTCCTAACGGTCTTCTAATAACAAATACGATATGATAACTTTTGGTGAAAAGTTAAATTTTTTATAAATAAGTAAACATTTTCACTGTTACAATTTTATTACTTTAACATTTTTATTATTTATTTTGCAGTTTGATGTCGGATATTTCCAGCTATAAACTCAATGTATCAATATGTGTTAATATAACTCTTGGTCTATTTGTCTATTATTATTATACATTGCCACGGTGAGGGGTTTATTGTGACAGCTATTTGGTTCAATACAGTATTATATTACATTGTAGTGCTGGATATAAGTACGATCTAGGATGAGGTTTATTGTTTTGATTATACTCTGTTCGATTACTATTACTTGTTTATATACATTGTTGTCACAATTGACGCATGGCGTCCTGATATGGTGGCTCGGGTGGGATACCCAACCAATTCTTAGAATTTATTATTTTTTGTACATTTGATATTGGCTTACGGACTTTATTCTACCCTCTTAAGATGCGTGTTTTTGCTTACGGCCACACAATGTCCAATACAGTCCCTACAATTCCTTTGCACTTACCGGTATTAACTCATGTCCTGTATGAATCTACAATATAATAACATCTGGGAAAATAAACAAATTTACTAACGACCCAATCTGTATATCTCCAGTCAAATTAGCTGCTGAACCTTTGCCATTTTACCTGTCTGAATTTTTCAATGCATTTATATCAGCCCAGTCCTTCCCTGATCAATGAAAATCACGAACGTGACGATTGGAACGAACAGATTGGTGTCTGGGTACCCGTTGAGCAACCCTACCATGCGGGGGGAATGCGAGCTCAGTTCCCGGGTGACAGCAGGAGGTCCCTACTACTACTACTAGGATCGGCATGCTGCATTGCAGCTGCATTTTTAAGAATGCTGTGCCGGCTTGTCGACAAAATTGCACCGCCACAACTCGCTATCACCCATGACATTTGCTAGATCATCCGCATCTTCAAGACCATCTTCAAGACTTCAAAAATTGAAAGTACACGTAATAGCGGGGTTGTCACCAATACAGTAGGAGGGACATATGTCAACTGTAGAACAGACCCTCTAACGGTACGTACAGTAAATGATTCTATAATTAGTTGTGTGACAGCTGCAGCACAAACTGATACATGTATACAAATGGGAACACGTCCAGAGTACTCGCGGCAAACTATGGGAAGGAAACCTAACCAGGATGTTGGAAGTTCTGGAAATTAAGCAGGAAATTCTGGCTCACCCCACGGTGGAGGAGTTGAGTGAAACTATCTCTGTTTCAAATTTCATGTAATCTCATTACGATTTGTATAAAAATTTGGGGGGCGTGGGGGGGGGGGGGGGGGGGGGGGGTCCAGGTACCTGAATAATGACATTATATTCCAGGACATGGTGTAGGCCTATATGGAGAAGAATAATTACCAAGTAATAATAAGCCCAAGGAAGCAAAGAAGGAGGACAGAAAGCGAACAGAAACAGCATAAAACCCCGCAAGCGCATTCAGAATCAAGCGAATTCATGTCAGATGGTATCGACACCCGACAACAGACAGCCATACGCTGAGAGAATGTATAGCCTGGAAATAGTTTTCACCCAGTGACCATTGGAATTACATAATCCGGCATGGGCATATAGCCAAAGGATGTAGAGAGAAAGGGAACAACTTGAGAAATAATACAATTAGAATGCAGAATTGGAATTACTACTGGATCTAC
Source organism: Nemertoderma westbladi (assembly GCA_032718475.1). NCBI lineage: Eukaryota > Metazoa > Xenacoelomorpha > Nemertodermatida > Nemertodermatidae > Nemertoderma > Nemertoderma westbladi. The sequence continues at coordinate 26,411 of JAUCBJ010002044.1, read as the reverse complement.
TGGAATTACAGTGGGGATCGATTATATGTCTGTAATAATAAACAGAGAGGAAGATCTAGAGAAAGAGACTACAGCGGAAGAAATAATTATTTAGACTATAATATCAATTATTCGAACAACAGGAGAAATTATTCAGATGGTAGGAGTTACTCAAATGACAGAAGTAATTATTCAGATTATATGAGAGATTATTCATGTGACTATAGGCGGGACTATGTTAACGAACAGAGGAGAGATTATTGGAGTAGAGAGATGCAAAGGGAAGACGAACCATCACGGCAAAACCCACAGAACAGAGATACTTATTGCGAAACAATTACGAAACGAGTGGGAACATGTACTTCAGTAACCAAGCAAACTGTGTACTTAAAAATAGTACCAGTATTATTAATTTCGGATAGAAATAAACGAGGAATAACAACCTACGTATTATTAACACGAGGTGGTGTCATCAACACGACAGAAATTAGTGATAGACTCCGACATCAGGGAAAATAAATTATAATTAACTTAGAAATCGTAGGAAATAGAATAGAAAAAGTTCCATCACGGTTGGTTGACGTTAATATATCAGCAATAGAAGGGAGAGGCAACTTCAGTATTCTAGCCAATGAAACGGCAACAATGGATCACATAGGGATCAGTGGAGCGCAACCAAAAGCGAAACAAACAGCACAATACGACCACCTGTGAGAAATAGACCTCAAACACCACAAATATATAATTATTTACAAATAAAAAAATAAATATGAAGCTAAATAAACCTATTATATTATCTAAAATTATTGATATCCTATAAATTATTTTTTACTGATCTACTGTACTGCATTCCTAAAAATCCGAACTGGTGACCTCCGGGTTGGAAGTCTAACGCTCTAACAAATTCAACTAGCGGCTCAGGTAAAAGATAGACTTATAAATACTATCTGATACATTGTATACCTGTTACCTCCTCATGGCCTCCCATTTGTCAATACCATCATATGCTGCCTCTTTGTTCAACCCTACCGTAACTGGCCGTCTTTAACCTCTAGCTACAATAAAAGGGTAGAGTATATTAACCATGAACAATTGAGCACAGTAGCAGCACATTGACTAATTGAAAGTATTGACAGATGGGAGGCCATGAGTTTGTCGCCATTGTTACAGGACTACCCAGAGAGGGAGAGGGGTCACACCCCTGCCCTGTGGGTGAAAAGGTTGAAAAGTTGCTTTTTAATTTATTATATACCTAAATTTTATAATCTTTCCAGATAGACAGACATTTTTTTTATAATTCAACCCGACGATCTGTGACATTTTTTTTAATTTTTTAATTTTAATTATTTTTATTTTTTTAGCCAAACTAAAACAGATACCATCGACATCTGGAAGTTGTAAACCATAAATCTAACATAGAAAATGAAATCGCCGACAAGGGAAACCACATAGCTATAAAATAACACAGTTAGCAATAACACAGTTATACGGTGTTACGCGGGCTGACCAATATTATAGGTTTTAGGCAATCATATAATCAATTTCAATTTAATTCCCAAAAAAAAACAAATATAGGCAACCCGGATCACAATTCTTATTAAAATTGTTAAGTTCGTGTTAAGCAGTCGGATCAACTGCAATGCAAGTACTTAATCAAACTTGATAAGTTTAAAACCGATTGTTTTTCAGTTTAGCAAGCATATGTCAAGTACTTATAATAATAATGCCAGTCATTGTAACTTTTTTTATTTATTATATCAAGTATTTGTTAAAAGTGGATATTTGGTGTAAGTGGGAAATTAGATGAACTGTATTAGTGACAGACAGTGTGCATTCGGGGGAAGTTTGGTGAACTGCATTTAAGCAGTGAATCTAATCTTCCCCCTTTGAGATATCATATACTTAAGCCACGCTAGGGTGACGGGGAAATATTTGTTACTGTCACACTTTGCTTCCATTTATCCTATCCTTTATTATTACCCCAGTCAGATAAGAGATGATAAATCAGTAAAAACTAAACTAAACTGTCTTTCATGCAAACAAATTTCTAACTAAAGACGGGTGAATGACCATGACCATGGAAATAATTTTAAATATAATTATATATCAAATATTTGGGGAGGCTTCCAAGTTAAACCCGAAAACAATTATTTTGTTACATATAGTGAATAACATTGCATGTTCTTCTTCCTCTCATAATATAATTAAATGAAAAATCTCTGATTGCTGTAACATTTCACAACCAAAATGTTTCAGTGTGATAAGTGTACCACACACGCCCACCCAAACAGAAGCAAACGCATAGCCAACAAATTTAACAAAAGGTTACATACATGTTGGGTTCATGACGAGTGAAAATTGATCGTGTAATATAAACAAAATTAAAAGTCTGGCTCTCCTCCACTTCCTTACCCAATGTAAATATTGTTGTTATAATCTAATATTGGGGCGGCTATCTCTCGTTTTGTACATTTTTGTCAATCTATACATCTATACCTAAGTAACTTAACTTAAATTAACAATAAAAATATCGATTTGGAGTTCAAATGGTTAAGAACATACTGTACTTCAGGGATATACTGTATAATGATATAATATCCGGCTTTCAGATCTCAAAATAAATAAATTGAATAATTACGGTTGTTGTCAATCGGTACTAATAAATATTGAATACAATACATAAATAATAAACACATGTTGGCTACGTTTTGCTTTTAAAGACGTCAGTTTTAATGTACAAATAAATATTAATATATTTTTACATGAGGCCTACTGACCAGAAAATAGATATCTTCTATTTGATTTAAGCATTTATTAATTATGGCAAAGTTCTATCTAATTCATTAAACCATTTATAGTTAGTTTAGTTTATTTGCGCATATTCGCGCAGCACAAGTCAAGCTGGCATTTAATTATTATTATAATTAACAATTGACAATTGACACATTAAAAATGGTTTAAAAAAGGTCTTATGGATTGACCAGGAGATTAAAAGAATGCCACATTGCATAATATTAAATTAAAACGTGACTGAACCGGTTCACTAACAAGCCAACTACTCTAAAAGTCTTATTGACTAAATGATTTAGGCATCAGTTCTACTATAGTAAGAGGAAAAAATTTCACGTTTTCTTTTGAAGCTGAGTCCATTATTGGAGTAGCACATAAAGAGAAACTCTGCGCTACAGCAATCACTTAAGTTTGGTGCACCTGGTGACATTCTCTGTATCAGTTCCTTGTAAGGTAAGAGTAATAAAAATTAAATATATTAAATAATGATGGTAACGCATATAAATTCCTGCCCTTACTATAAGAAGCTGCAATACTAGGCAGATTATTATTTGGGTAACCAAACCATCCCATTGACCACTCGAGCATAAAACCTTATCATATGTTGAAGGTCGTATTTAGGGCAACACTTGTCTTAATGCGCTCTATCAGATAGGCCAATCTCTTGAAGGCAGTAGTTGAGATACAAGCATTACCAAACACAATTTCCAGTGTCTGAGTAGTGATATAATTTCCCGCATAAAGAAGACCACGTAGAGATTTTCTGTATTGAGAATCTAACCGCTTTATGTCCGACAAGGAAAGACTTCCAACTTGGTTCTCCATGCCGTAGCAAAGGAATGGGACAGCTATTGTGTTCCACAGTTTGCTGACAACATCAAGAGGGTATGACTGACTGTCCACTATCTTCTTGACTATAGCTTATTGACTAGCTTCTGTTTGTTCTTTCACAATGTTTGATGAAGTTTTTAGTGTAGCGATAATAATAAAGTAATATACAGCAAATGAATGGATTCAATATTTTGGACAGCCGGTCGAATAGAACAACATAATCTACCATGTTGAAAGCGGAACTGATATCTGTCTGACAGGCGTAGATAGTAGATCCCCAGGATTGAAAATGATTGATCACCTCCAATGCAAGGGAAATGGCCTCGTCACAACCAATTCTTTTTAGATAGGCCATTGACATGCTATGAGGTTTGTCAATCTCTACTAGAAATTCCGATAAGCAGATCGCCTCTAAAACCTTTACATATATGTTCATGCTGGCAATCGGCCTGTATGACGTTGTCTCATATAAACTTCTACAATGACCTTTGTAAACCATTGAGAGGATGGTTTCTCCAAACACATCGGGCACACATCCAACTTGAATACTCGTATTTAGGATAATACCGATATGATAGCATATTACAGATGGATCTGCACTTATTAAGTGTTCAACAACTAGACTCCTACTGTCGGGCGCCTTTCGCTTGGATAGTAGTGATAAGATAGCTTCATATATCGTATTTGCTTTAATTGTAGGCATGCTTGCAGATTCCATTCTAGAACGTAAATATCTTTCAATGTCATCAAAATTATGTTCTCCCTTATGCTGAAGATCGTTTTGAATTGCTTCACTTAATTTATCTTCCATGTCTGGAGGAGCAGAGTGAGACGTTTTAGAAAAGTTTGACCAAAATGTCTTAGCAGACCCCGTGTTCAGTCTTTGACTAAGTCGTTCATTGTACCAATCTACATTTTATATAGTTTCTTTGATGTTTTTGAATAGTCTCGTAGTTGTTTATTGTGGATAAGTATATTTTTACTCTTACGTTTCCGCTTAGAGATTGGTATGCATTGTTTCGCACACTTATGAAGTATAGCTGTCAAGTCATTTGTATAGTCATTTAACATACATTTAGTCCATTTCTCATTTAGCTTTGCAGGGATTCTAAGCATATTCAACTCAGTTGTGACCTTTTCGTTATACTGCCATAAGTTTACCACACTGGCCTTCTCCCTGTTGAATTTCACTGAGCTAAATGTTTTCGTAGAGTTTTTGTAGCCTACAGCTTTAATAAAACGACTTATATCAATACGACAAAACACTGGTAGGTGATTAGAGAGGTTGTTCTCAATGGTTTCCATTATCACGCTGCCATCAACAACAAGACTTTTACCATGGTGTGAAGATAATATATGATCTATATATGAGTTCGTGTGGCTCGCAGCGCTGTGAAATGTATATGTGGGGCCAGAGAAGTTGTTATATGTGTCAACTGCAGTCAAATTGCTGTTTGAACATAAGGGTAAAGAGTTAATAAACACTTTACCCCTCAAGGTAGGCGAAGACCGACATGACCTTGGACCATGAGCAATGCCAATATCTGAGATTGTGTCCATTAACAAATAGGGAATGCAGTCTGAGTTTGTTTTGATAATTGTACCGCCACAACTCCCTATCACCCATGACATTTGCTAGATCATCCGCATATTCAAGGCCAGTGTCCTTTAACATGCCTCTCAAGAAAGTCATGGGCTGTCCACCATGCTTATTCACTCCATGAGGCTGCCAAAGTACAAGATTATACACTGGCTGGTCCTCACGGCGAAAGCAATGTCCTGCAAAGCGGAGGCGATTTTGTTCTAGTGTCAAGCTTGGGGGAACTAATGAGACACCTCCAATGTTATATAGTGTCTGGTTAGAGATGTCTGCATTGAACTTGACACAATGAACCCGGCGTAGCATTCTTGTGAATGTGCCGTCCAGAGATTTGGTGTCCTCAGCAGTTAGAGCCCAGCATGGACTCCCATAGAGGAGTACTGGAACTACTGCTGCTCTAAATAACCGGACCTTAAGTTTCCGATTAATTCTCGGTGACTTCCAAATCCTGGAAAGCCTATTCAAGGCTGCCCATGCCTTTCCCTTACGTATTCGAAGGTCCTCACCTGACTTCCGGATCCATGATCCCAGGTAAAATAAGTCACCCACATGCTCAAGCATACCATCTTTTGAGCTTATGCTCATCCGATCAGAGACTTGCTGAGGACTTTCAAAGTTAACTGTCAAAATTTTGGTCTTTCTGGAGTTAATAAAAAAGACCAAAACTAGAAGCAGCATGTTCTAATGAGCTGAGGATCCGTTGGGCTCCCTCTAGTAATTCTGAGAGTACTCCTAAGTCATTAGCAAAGTCGTTATCAGTTAGGTACTTGGCAGGATTTCCTTGACTTCTGGAGCCAGTAGGTGGAGTTATCATCACCCCATCATCATTATGATGATCTAAGGACATGCGTAGAACATAGTCAACAACAATTATGAACAAGAATGGTGCAAGTGTGTCTTCCTGGAGGACGCCCCATAACACTTCAAATGGTTCTGTGTCACCGTCAACAGTAGACACAAGTGTTGTCGAACCATCGTATACTGATCTGATTGCTGCAATAATTTCATCAGGAATCCCATTTAATGAAAGTATGCTGAACATACGTGAGCGAGAGACTGAATCAAAGGCCTTGAAGAAGTCAACAAAGATAACAGCCAGATGCCTGTCTTTCTTTTTTGATAACTCTTCAATTATCCTTCTAAGTGCCAAAATGGGCTCCATGGTCCATGCTCATGTGTTCATTGGGCTCCATGTTCATGGGGTAGCACCACCCTGATTAAAAAAAAGTTCCATGCCCCATTTTCTTTTAACTTTCCCCAAACAAAACCCATTTAACCTTGTCTGGGAGAAAGAGGTTAAATTTTCGTTAAAATTTCGAAATAATAGTTACTCATACAAAATATACTGAAACTATATATTAAAACTGACGAGTTCTAAACGCTTAGCAAAATAATAGCAATTAATATCTAGAAAATTTTCAACAAAGAAATATATGGAGCAATTTTATACCAAAAAGTATACCAAAAATTTAATTAAAGGAAAATAAAAATAAATTTCAGAATACTAATTTGATACAATTAAATAATATAAACAGAAATTTTAAATAAATAGAAACATTCCCTTTTGAATTGGTAATAGGGTCAATTTAAATTGACATACACCAATAATTTTGCCTTATTCATACATTTGAAGACCTATTCAAAATTCCAGAATTTCGGCAATATGAAAAATATTAAATAAATTAACATGAAGATTTAATTTGGTTATTATTAATCATCATTCAAAACATTAATAATAAATAGTAATAAATAAAAATACTTATATAGCGCCTTACATTATTAAAAAGTATTCCATTATATGGTCTAGCTGGCATGTGTTCTTTGGCCATATTCCAGTTGATAGTGGTGGGTTTTTAGAGCAGTTCCTTGAAGGAGATAAGTGAAGACTGTACTGATTTCCCGAGTCAGAAGATTCCATATTCCCTTGGGGGGGGGGGGGGGGGGGGGGGGGCTACTGTCCAGGGGCTACTGTCCAGGGGGTACTGTCTAGGGGGCTACTATCCAGGGGGCTACTGTCCGAGGGCTAGTCTCCGGGGGGTACTGTAGGGAGGCTGCCGGGGGCTATTGTCCTTGGGCTACTGTCCTGGGGGCTACTTTACATGGGGATAACATATGGGGGGATACTGTCCGGGGGGCTACTGTTCGGGGGCTACTGTTCGGGGGGCTACTGTCAAGGGGCCTACTTTATGGGGGGCTACTGTCCAGGGGGCTTCTGTACGGTACGGGGGGCTACTGTCTGGGGAGCTACTGTCCGGGGGCTACTGTCCGGGGGGCTACTGTTTGGTGGGCTATTGTACTAGAACCAAATTTGGTGAGGAAGTTTAACAATACTGTACATATTAATTATGAAAAGAAATAGACTCTTATTTAGTACGGTAGTATGTAAAATCGCACGTCAGTTTATCAAATGAGTTTAGTTTATCAACTAATTAATAATTATTACTTTAGGAAACAGCAAAGGCGGGGAAGCTCAGTTGGCTGAGCGCCGGGCCTGCAATCTAGTAGTTGTAGGAAGGGTATGGAAGGGTCAAAGCCAAACTCAAGTGGTGCTCGAAGGGACAAAGTCAAACAGTGTGTCTATTATTTGATTTAACTCACGTGCTGCTCGAACGGCGCAACATCATATATCAAAGGTCAAAGCAAAACTCACGTGCTGCTCGAAGGGACAAAGTCAAACAGTGTGTCTATTATTAGATGTAACTCACGTGCTGCTCGAAGGGTCAAAGCCAAAATCACGTGCTGCTCGAAGGAATAAAGTCAAACATTGTGTCTAATACTCACGTGCTGCTCGAAGGGCGCAACTACATATATCGAAACAAGCCCCTGTTTTGTATTTTAATTATATCAGAAATCCTTGCCTTCAGTACAAAATATCTAAAAATTCATTTACCTGAAGTATGGGTAACATTATAAATTCGCTTTTCACACAGTAGTTCCCTTCAGGTTGACTGAATGATTTTATTAATGTTTGCCATGCATAATGTACTATATTTGGGTCCCATGACCCACCCCATTGAACAGCTTTGCTTACATCTGATAGAGAGTAATCCCAAATTAACTTCCCTCTACGAAAATTATTTTAATTAAATACATACAACATAGCAGTCAACTCTGCAGTCAACAGTACACAATAACTTAAATGGCATTCAGCTTACCAGCTATTCGCATTAAGCTAATAAATATTCGATTTCATTAGATTCAGTGAGTGTGTGAGGGCTATTGGGAGAGCAATCAGCTTATGATGTAATACATTAGAAGCCCACAGCTTATGTTTGCTTACTGTCTGAGTTGTAGAGTGAGGATAATACTTGGCACAGAAAGCATGTCCTCAGTCCTCAGTCAGTCAGACAGTCAGATCTAGATCTCAGATCTAGATCTGTCTATCACTCAGACTTTCATCCACTGGGGTCGATAAAATGAGTACCAGTTAAATAACTCAATCAAATCTTGGGATAGGACTAGCGCCCACCCCTACCCTCGGGTAGCAGATAGGAGTAGCGCCCACCCCTACCCTCGGGTAGCAGATAGGAGTAGCGCCCACCCCTACCATCGGGTAGCAGATATGAGTAGCGCCCACCCCTACCATCGGGTAGCAGATATGACTAGCACCCACCCCTATCCTCGGGTAGCAGCCCTACCCTCGGGAAGCAGATAGGAGTAGCGCCCACCCCTACCCTCGGGTAGCAGATAGGAGTAGCGCCCACCCCTACCCTCGGGTAGCAGATAGGAGTAGCGCCCACCCCTACCATCGGGTAGCAGATATGAGTAGCGCCCACCCCTACCATCGGGTAGCAGATAGGACTAGCACCCACCCCTATCCTCAAGTAGCAGCCCTACCCTCGGGAAGCAGATAGGAGTAGCGCCCATCCTTACCATCGGGTAGCAGATAGGAGTAGCGCCCACCCCTACCATCGGGTAGCAGATAGGAGTAGCACCCACCCCTATCCTTGGGTAGCAGATATGAGTAGCTCCCACCCCTACCCTCGGGTAGCAGATAGGAGTAGTGCCCACCCCTACCCTCGAGTAGCAGATAAGTAGCGCCCACCCCTACCCTCGGGTAGCAGATATGAGTAACGCCCACCCCTCCCATCGGGTAGCAGATAGGAGTAGCTCCCACCCCTACCCTCGAGTAGCAGATAGGAGTAGTGCCCACCCCTATCCTCGGGTAGCAGATAGGAGTAGCGCCCACCCCTACCATCGGATAGCAGATAGGAGTAGCGCCCACCCCAACCTTCGGGTTGCAGATAGGAGTAGCGAACACCCCTACCATCGGGTAGCAGATAGGACTAGCACCCACCCCTATCCTCGGGTAGCAGCCCTACCCTCGGGAAGCAGATAGGAGTAGCGCCCACCCCTACCCTCGTGTAGCAGATAGGAGTAGCGCCCACCCCTACCCTCGGGTAGCAGATAGGAGTAGCGCCCACCCCTACCCTCGGGTAGCAGATAGGAGTAACGCCCACCCCTACCATCGGGTAGCAGATATGAGTAGCACCCACCCCTATCCTTGGGTAGCAGATATGAGTAGCTCCCACCCCTACCCTCGGGTAGCAGATAGGAGTAGCGCCCACCCCTACCCTCGAGTAGCAGATAAGAAGCGCCCACCCCTACCCTTGGGTAGCAGATATGAGTAACGCCCACCCCTCCCATCGGGTAGCAGATAGGAGTAGCTCCCACCCCTACCCTCGAGTAGCAGATAGGAGTAGTGCCCACCCCTATCCTCGGGTAGCAGCCATACCCTCGGGTAGCAGATAAGTAGCGCCCACCCTTACCCACAAGTAGCAGATATGAGTAACGCCCACCCCTCCCATCGGGTAGCAGATAGGAGTAGCTCCCACCCCTACCCTCGAGTAGCAGATAGGAGTAGCGCCCACCCCTATCCTCGGGTAGCAGATAGGAGTAGCGCCCACCCCTACCATCGGGTAGCAGATAGAAGAAGCGCCCCCCCGACCTTCAGGTTGCAGATAGGAGTAGCGAACACCCCTACCTTCGGGTTGCAGATAGGAGTAGCGCCCACCCCTACCCCCGGGTAGGTGGCAGAAAGGAGTAGCGCCCACCTCTACCCTCGGGTAGCAGATAGGTGTAGCGCCCACGCCTCCCTACCTCCAGGTAGCAGCCTTTATGAGCCTTTAGGTCGCGTCCCGCCTCGGCTGACTGTTTGCTTGCTTTCTTACTTTGTAAAACATAACTATTTTTCTTTCTTGAACTGTTATTTGTTATTTTGTAGGACTAACAATTATTTCGTCTCAGGACTGCTATAAAGCGCTATAAAGCCTGTCTAAATTGAATAACTTGATTATATTTTAAATTAAAACAGATATTTATTTATATTGCCGGCAACCGAACCCCCTAAAATTTTCATGTACCTTCAATCGTTATTATTATTTATACATTATTATATATTTATACATTATTATTTGCAGCTAAATGTAATTTATTAACTGTTATGTTTGTGGTTAAAGGTTACTGCAGGTTATAAAAATGAGTTGTTTTCACCGTATGGTCATTTCACCCATCACGGGCGTTTTCAGCGGTCTTAGGTATAATATTAAAATTTAACTAATAGGGTTAACCCCAAATATAAAACTTTATAGCCCGGTACTAATAAGGTTAACCCCAAACATAACATTTATAGCTTGGTAGGGTTAACCCCAAACATAACGTATATAGCCCGGTACTAATAAGGTTAACCCCAAACATAACATTTATAGCCCGGTACTAATAGGGTTAACCCCAAACATAACATTTATAGCCTGGTACTAATAGGGTTAACCCCAAACATAACATTTATAGCCTGGTACTAATAGGGTTAACTCCAAACATAACATTTATAGCCTGGTACTAATAGGGTTAACCCCAAACATAACATTTATAGCCTGGTACTAATAGGGTTAACTCCAAACATAACATTTATAGCCTGGTACTAATAGGGTTAACCCCAAACATAACATTTATAGCCTGGTACTAATAGGGTTAACCCCAAACATAACATTTATACCACATAGAGACTGTAGTATCAGCTGCACCGCGAGGAAGAATGGGAATTGTGAAATCGTCGGTACGTCGTTAGTTCAGTCGTCTTCTTCCCAGCCACTGCCGGACCGGGGCAGTGCTGTTCAGTTAACGCGGACGTTCTTTTCTCAGCCATTAGATATATGTTCTCCATTGGCAGATGAAACCTGGTTGGACAATGATGGAACGTTATTATCTCTCTCATCTTCATCTGTTGGCGTTAAGTCTGGGGCAATTCCTAGTCATGCCAGTGCTGGTCCCGAGCTGTCTGGTGCCTGTACTGGTCAGTCTGGTGTTGGCCCATAGTTGTCTGGGCTACCGTGTCCCCGCCTGGACTCACGATGTCTACCACATCCCCACATGTACCCACGATGTCTACCGCATCCCCGCCTGGACCCACGATGTCTACCGCGTTCCCGCCTGGACCCACGATGTTTACCGCGTCCCCGCCTGGACCCACGATGTCTACCGCGTCCCCGCCAGGACCCACGATGTCTACCACATCCCCTCCTGGACCCACGATGTCTACCGCGTCCCCGTCTGGGCCTTCACCGGCTTTAGTGGGTTGGTGTAATGGTAGATTCCCTGTTCACCAGTTAGATACCTCAATAAGACACTTATACGAAACTATTGTACATTGGAGGGCTAACTTGTTCCTGGTCCCCCCAGGTGCTATAGGTAGAGAACTGGTAAGCAAAATGTCGAGAATAGTGGGTCTAGCAGCTATGGATAACCCACTACAAAATGTCGCCTTATCGGCGTTGATGATACTGCCGGCGCTGTTCCTGCAGAAAACCAGCTGGACGTCTACAACGTCCACTCACAGGAGCATGCTGGTGCGGAGGCTGGCGAGTTGGAAGAGGGCTGAGATCCACGAACTGGTTGTCGAGGCCAGGGTTATCCAGTCTCATTGCCCGAAATGGCCGCGTTCCGGAGTCTCAAAACGTCGCGCTCCAGAAAGCTTTTGTCCGCCATATGCTGACAGGGAACATCTCGGCAGCAACGAGGTGCCTGGGTCAGTTACACCGGGGTTAACCAATGGGACTCGATGATACGTTCACTGACAAAGATGGAGAGACAAAGGTGGTACGAGATGTGCTGCTAGATAAACACCCACCCGCCAAACCGGCAGACGAGTCAATTCTGTTGGATGAGTTCGAGGGAGCACCCGAGCACCACCCGGTAGTGTTTGAGCAGCTAAATGGGCAGTTAATCTTGACCAGCTTGTTAAGGATGAAGGGAAACGCCGCAGGTCCCTCTGGTATGGATGTGCAGGGGTGGAAACACCTTCTGACGAAGTTCCGCACTCAGTCCAATGAGTTATGCAATCAGTTAGCGCAGTTGGGCAGGGTAATGTTGCAGTCTCTCGTACCATCTGGTTCCCTGTCAGCTCTATTGTCTGCTCGACTCATTGCGTTGGACAAGAATCCAGGCGTCCGGCCCATCGGGATCGGAGAGGTTCTACGGCGGGTTATTGGGAAGGCGGCAATCCTGTGTATTTGCGAGGATCTCGAAGCTGTCGGCGGGTCCGTGCAGCTATGCCTTGGACAGAAGTCAGGGATCGAGTTCGCTGTCCATAGCCTTAACAACGCCTTTGACCGTGATGACTGTGATGGTGTTCTCCAAGTTGATACCACTAACGCGTTTAACGCCCTCAACCGCCAGGGGGCGCTTCATAATATCCGCGTGGTGTTTCCCGGACTCCACACAATTGTATCAAATTGTTATAGCGAGCTGGCGCGGCTTTTTGTGGGTGGGGAAACCTTACTGTCAGAGGAGGGAATGACTCAAGGGGACCCCGTAGCAATGGCCATGTATGGGTATGGGGGAATGCCTTTAGTGAACGATTTGGATCAGGGGTGCACCACGGAGCAGCGGCGGTTCGCGGATAACAGGAACGCAGCGGGGAGTCTAACCGAATTCAGAAAGTTCTTCGACATCATCGCAGCGCGGGGGCCGCATTATGGGTATTACCCCACCAAGTACTGCCTCACGGTAAAGTCGGACAGGTTACTGGAGGCGGAGGAGTTGTTCGGTGGCACCAACATTGCAATTAATATCGTTGGAAGAAAACTTCTCGGTGGTGTCATTGGCACTGAGGAGTTCCGTTTGCAGTTCCTCTTAGAGAAGGTCGCAGAGTTCACAGCCGAGGTCGATCAGCTAGCAGATATAGCCGTGGTGGATCCCAACCGCGGCCCCTACTTGGGACTAGCGTTCGGGCTGGCCTGCCAGTGGCAGTACATAGCGCGGGTCTTACCGGGGCGACGGAGCAGTTCGGGAAGCTTGAGGATTCTCTGTCGCCTCACCGACCGGGCAGTTATTCTGATGGAGGAGCGAGAGTTGTTGTCGCTGCCGGTTTGCGACGGGGGCTGAATGTCCCGGTCCCTCGGGATCTCGAGTTTCAATACCGGAACTCCCGCCGAGTCTGCAAACCGTTCGAAGGGGCCAGCGCAGATACGATGTCGGAAGTTCGGAAAGAGCAGATCGACATCATAAAGACGCTCAAAATAGTGACAGCAGCTGCAAACATAGAAAATAAGGAAGAAGTGTGCAGTAAGCTGCCACAGAATCAACAGCAACTGTGTGATCTAGTGGGAGAGAAAGGAGCTTCAGCCTGGCTAAACTGTAAACCTATGACCTTACAGGATACTCACCTCGACAAGGAAGGGTTCCGTGATTCCCTGTGCCTCCGCTACGGATGGACGCCGCGAAATCTACCGTCTCATTGTGCCTGTGGGGTGCGATTTACTTCATCCCACGTGCTGTCGTGCCCCACCGGAGGGTTCCCCTCCATACAACACAACAAGATTCGCGATTTCGTCGCCGATACCCTGACACAATGTCGGGGTGGAACCGCTTCTGCAGCCACTATCAGGCGAGACGTTCAGCCATCGGTTGACATTGACGGACCAGCAGGCGAGGCTGGATGTGTCGGTGAGCGGATTCTGGGGAAACGTTTCAGGAAAACGTTCATCGACGTGTCTGTCTTCAACCCACTGGCGGACACCAACGCCGCGATGTCCCTTCCGGCATCCCACCTACACCACGAGTCTTGCAAGAGGCTCAAATACGAAGAACGGTTGAGGGAGGTGGAGCACGCCAGCTTCACTCCCCTTATATTATCTGCGTTTGGTGGAGCTTCACAGTCAGCCACACAGTTTATCAAGCGTCTCGTGTTGAAACTGTCTGACAAACGCAAGGTTCGCTATTCAGAGTGTGCTGTGTGGGTTCGCAGGAGGTTGAGTTTCGCCCTTTTGCGGTCAGCCTTCCTGTGCCTTCGCAGCTGCCGATCAGCTAAGCGGCGTTCGGTTTGGTGCGACATGGAGTCGATCATCCACAGCAATGCCAACTGCAACCCGGCGTAGGATGACGACTGTGGATAACAACCCTCCAAGTTTGAAGGACAGTCAGACAGTATCATATACTAACTGTAGTATTAATTTAACAGTGTATATTTGTCTGGTTGTTGGTGGTGGTTGCTATGCGATCTGATGTGCATCAGCTGTTTTTACAAGTTTTAATAATAAATATACTAAGTCCAGCTTTTAAAAAAATTTATAGCATGGTTCTAATAGGGTTAACCCCAAACATAACACCTAACTAATATGAATACACCAGGATTTATGTCATTCCGAATGTTACAATCCCTACAATTAAAATTAATAACAATTTTGCAGGAGTGCTCCACCGCCATGCGCCACCGTGGCGTGGCTGCCCTTCTAATCTCAAATCGTTGACATCAGAACCTATAGAGAAAACGTATTGCTGGAAACCATGTGAAGACCGCATCTGCTGGCTATGTGGAGGTGGTCCCGCATCTGAAAACTCCCTTATGCTATGTGCAAACAAAATCAGTCCTTAAGCACCACCGACATTCATTCACCTCCATTATTCTTAATGAACTTATATGTCTCACACTAAGATTGGTTGTTTATTGGTCTTGCCTCTCGGTAATTGTAATACTTTTAAAAAATAGTATTAATCTGTCTGTCTGTCTAAATCAGAAGTCAGAAGATTTTAACCATTTTCAACCAAATTTTGTATGGGAATACCACATCAAGTCGCACTTGTTTTGAACTTGCTCAAGTTCGCGTGCTGCGCGACGCCCCACGAACGTGTACTGTTCGAATGTAATAAATTTATCTTTTTTGTAATAAATATAATACTTTATTCAATATCATTAATTTAATAATTTATTAACAATAAAATAGTCAATTTGAAGTATATCTATAAAATGTCACTGGGTGCAGCTTCAGTTACATCGCGTGATGAAACAAGTAAAATAGTTGCTAATCAGAAAAGTCATCGAAAGGGCTGGAGACTTTACATCTTGGTGATCATGTTGCTGATGTATCAAATGATACCAGGTTGGTGTCAGAATCTACTGGAAACATTCTTCCCTATTGTTGTAGAAGAGCGTGGTTGGTCGAAGACTCTGATTGGTGCATTACTATCAATATTCAGTACTGTCAGACTTATAATATACATTAGTTGTCCCCATTCTATCACCAATTGGGGAACTGGTATCTCTTTGGGTCTATTTGGCATAATTGGCGCTGCCTCACAGTTGGTATTCGGGTTTGTAGAATACATTCCAAACAACAGCAATGGATTATATATATTCGCTTGTTTCTCTCTGCGCATAATTGAAGCAGTTGGACTCAACATAAGTTTTATGTATTCATACAGTCTATTGATGGAATTGTGGCCTGCACAAAGGACTTTATTAGCCAGTGTAACAATTGTTTGCGGCACTGTGGGATTGGGGGTTTCACCAGTTTTTGGCTCATCCATTTTCGCTTCATTGGGATTTGAGTTCCCATTTATAATATCGGGTTTGATGTTTCTTATTATCGTTATTTACTGCTGGATAGAGTCGCCACCACATATTTACGACAGATCTGAATCGAGAGACAGACCGTCTTATATTGGACTTCTGAAGAATTCAGCTATTTCTCTAATATTCATTTTATTCATATCTTCCAGAATTCTATCCTCCTTTACCATTGCGAACTATGCTGCCTACATTCACCACAACTACAATGTCAACCAGTACAACATTGGTCTCATTTATATGGTAGCCCCGGCTCTTAGCACTTCTACTGGTCTAATAATCTCATTAATGATGAAGAACTTAAAACCTATCTTACCAACTGTAATTGGTGCAGCCTTACTAGCTGTATCAATGCAACTACTAGGTCCTTCTGAGCTACTGGGTTTACCTCATGATCGCAGCATATCTATCACTGGCTGCGTTCTCCTTGGACTCGGTTATGGACTATACGAAACACCTGCACTGGAAACACAAACACAACAAGCCGTGAATGTTTGTGGTTATCCCGATAATGTAGATACGAGATCACTTCTCCAACAAATGTTTCGAATCGCCGCATCTATTGGAACTATCATAGGTCCCGTTATTGGTGGATTGTTCAATGATTTCTTTGGTATGGAACTTGCTTGCTCGCTTCTCAGTTTGTTCGGGCTGCCGTTTATCTTCGCACTGGTTGCTGTATTCGCATTTAGAAGATGGTGAGATGTGATGTTGACAAATATCGAAATTAATTATTTCTATAATTTGATTAACACATTTCTGTTCTGTACTGTAAAATTTGCTTAAGTATAAATGTTTCCATCATTAGATAGCACATTTCAATATTCTGTGAAAATTACATAAGTATAATTACAGTATGTTGTAGTACCGGTATTCCAACACAAAATATTATAAATACCGGTATTATATTGTTGGGCAGTGTATCAAAACAATAATACACCATCGACAAAATTATACTGATGCCTTGTATAAACGAGGTTAAACCTGCAAAACAATGAAGGCTTTCTTAACAACAACGAACCTAAAATAAATGGGCATTGATAGATAACATTTTAGTTTCATAAATTAAATATAACTTCATGTCTTTACAGATGTGCACCGATGAAGGGTGATAAGTTTTTCGATAAGTTTTGCATTTTTCGTCAATTTAACGATAAGACGATAAAACGATAAGACGTCTATAGTGATAAATTATTATTATATTAATCTTAAAGAGTTTTTAGCTTAATTAAATAAATGAATTGTACCGTAGTTGAGCTGTTCATATGTAACTACTGTAGATATGCCACTAAAGTCTGCCTGTTCATTATAGAAGTGGAATAAATAGAAAGGTGAATGTCAGGGGAGAGTGGTATTATTAGTGCTATTAGTGCTACTGAAGAGGTCTGTTAGGCCGAAACGTAGGTAAAACGCTGGTTCAACCCCCGGTGACGCGCTTTCTCATTTTTTTCAATAAATGACAACTTATTACAATATCATTCAATAGCTTAATTAATATACTCATCCACCTACTACCTGACACAGTCTATTAAAAACACACAATAAAAGTTCAAGCGCAAATTATTATTATCTGTCATCATAAAAAAAACTCCAAAGAAAGGGGGAACTTGTACTTGAATCTGAAAGAATTATCCCATAGAACAAACTATCCATTGAAAAATTGTGAACAGTAGAACATAATAAGTTATAATCTATCCTCAACGAACAAGTTGTGGAGTAGAAGATTTTTCAAGAGGTGGTGGATGAATGGATTATCCCTTCATTTGTCCCGCGAACGGTAGAGATACTGTATCCCCCCCCCCACCCCCCGCTCCCTTCTGTAACAACAAAGAGTATCTGGCTGGGCCACAACGGACTGACACTGGCGTTCCACATCGCAACTGTCCGGTTTAACGGATTAAATTAATTAAAAGATTTCGCCATTTCGTGAACAGCAGCCTCGACTCTGGAAGACGTCCCGAGAGTCGCACTGACGCCACGATTGCTTCGTCCATAGACAGGCCGAGGGTACATTAAAACCAAAAAAATGAGTTAGAACCACCGGCGACTCGCAGCCTGACGACTTGAAGGTTAGTGAATCTGTTTTTGTGTGAGGATAATATATAATGTAGAGTGCAATAATTTTCTAAAAATTATAGTTTAATGGAATTATGGTTTAAGTTGGATTTTTGTTTAAAAATTATAGTCAGATTTTAACAAATGACTGGCAACCAGCTGAAAGGTAACGGGAAAATATAATATTGTTCTGGAATTATGGAGATCTAATTATCTAATTGTGGCAACCGTTGCTAGGGGCAGTAATCTACGGTTCACGCCATAGCAAACACCACCTTACCCATTATGCGACCTCAGTATCAACATATTCCCTCAGTATGTCGCATACTGAACTTGTATTCGAGTCACAGTTATTATGACAACCGTTGCTACGGGAACTACTACTAAATAGCAACCAGCGACCAAAGCATTCTATGACTATATGATTGTACTGTTTCAACATACCCCCGCTGTATCGTACATAGTGCATAGTGGGTTTATTGAACTTGGTTTTCGGGCCACAGTTATCATGACAACTGTTGCTATGACAACTGTCCCTGGGTCACCAGGGAGGCCAGATTGTGAGGGGGAGGGGGATTCTAGAGTTGGAGGCTACTTCCATGTTCCACCCCGACCAACCAATCCATTGGTGAATCTGAGGCAAGTCACTAGCCTAGCCTCAGTAAACACTCGGGTCCCCAATGCGACAAGGTGAGCTGACTGCCTTGGCAGATAAGCTTTCTCTTAGTGCAGTGGGTGTTCAAGAGCACCGAATGCAGACTGGACAAACTGATGAGGTTCTGATTAAGGACATGGGGGGCAGTTGGCGACTCGCCCTTGAATCAGCAGATGATAGTGGCAATGGTGGAATTGGTCTATTGATAATCCAACTGCACATGCAGCATTGGACAAAATAGACCAAATCTCCAACTCTAACTCTTCTAACTACAACTCAATCTCCAACTCCTCAATCGCCACTTCTCATGTTCTTCAAGACTGGCTTAAGAAGTTTCCTAAGGTGGTTCTCATTGTGTGATACCCTCCAAATAGTGTTGCCCCTGTAGAAGAGGTGGAAAATTTCTACCGCAATCTAAAAGCAGCAACTGATGGAGTGGATCAGCATGCATTCTTAACATTCCTGGGAGACTTTAATGCAAGTCTGCATCAATCACCTACATCGCCCTGGGTCTATAGCAATAGTGTTAACCGAAATTCTGTCCATCTTCAGGATTTTATCTCTGGAAATGGATTGTTTTCGGCTGGAACCCAGTTCAAGAAGCGAACTGGAAAGCTATGGACTCATAGTGGACCCAGTGGTCACAAGTCCCAGATAGACCGTATTCTGTTTCGTAGGAAATACAGGAGCTCTATACAAGACTGTAATGCATTTACACTTCGACCCTTCTCCAGCACCGCCTTAGTCTGCGTGCTAGCAGAACAACGAAATCTGCCTTGCCGCGGCATGACTGGTCCTCTCTGTTGCAACAGCCAAGTGTGAGATCCAGCTTCACACTACAGCTGATCAACAGGTATGAGGTTATTGCCTCTGAGGCGGCAGATCACTAGGCTGTGAAGGCTATACTGCCTTCACAGAAGCAGTTAAGTTAGCAGCTGCAGAAACAGTTCCTGTATACCCTCGAAACAGGAAAAGGGCCCCCTGGACTGACTACAAAATTCAGAAGTGCCGAAATGACCTCTATAAGGCGCAGAAAATGTCCCGACTCAAACAAACTACAGCAGCCAAGAATGCAGTTAAGGCTGCATCTAGGTCCCTGAACAGACAGTACTATGTTAATCTACAGGAGCTAATAAACAAACAGGTTGATGCAATCAATGATGCTGACGACAGCAGGCAATCATCCCAGGCATGGAAGTCGATCAACTTGCTTACTGGTTGGAAAAGCCAACCAACCACCAAGGTTAAGGCTGAATCACCAGCCGATCGCCTCAATGGTTGGAAGGCCCACTTTGAAAAGCTCCTCAATAATGACAGGGTATTGCCTGATAACTTTATAGAAGTAAAAGTGTCTGAGTCTGTACTCCCAGATATTCCCATTGGCGATATCTCCTTTGCAGAAGTGAAGGCTGCTGCAAAGAGCATTAAGACCAATCGTGCCAGTGGAGTAGATGGTGTTCCCCCTGAGGTCTTTAAAATACCTGAGTGTTTAAAGCTCATCTATCCCATCATAGTAGACATGTACCGAACAACAAGAGTCCCACAAGAAATGAAAACAAATAAGTTGGTGCCAGTTCCCAAGAAGGGCAACCTAACACTCTATGGTTCTTTTCGGGGAATCTCATTGATCTCGATTGCTGCAAAGCTATACAATAGAATTCTATTAAATCGCATCAGGGATCCCATTGAGAGACTGCTCCGTGGAAATCAGAATGGGTTCCGTAAAGGTCGTGGGACCATGGAGCCCATTTTGGCACTTAGAAGGATAATTGAAGAGTTATCAAAAAAGAAAGACAGGCATCTGGCTGTTATCTTTGTTGACTTCTTCAAGGCCTTTGATTCAGTCTCTCGCTCACGTATGTTCAGCATACTTTCATTATATGGGATTCCTGATGAAATTATTGCAGCAATCAGATCAGTATACGATGGTTCGACAACATTTGTGTCTACTGTTGACGGTGACACAGAACCATTTGAAGTGTTATGGGGCGTCCTCCAAGGAGACACACTTGCACCATTCTTGTTCATTATTGTGGTTGACTATGTTCTACGCATGTCCTTAGATCATCATAATGATGATGGGGTGATGATAACTCCACCTACTGGCTCCAGAAGTCGAGGAAATCCTGCCAAGTACCTAACTGATCTAGACTTTGCTGATGACTTAGGAGTACTCTCAGAATCATTAGAGGGAGCCCAACGGCTCCTCAGCTCATTAGAACATGCTGCTTCTAGTGTTGGTCTTTTTATTAACTCCAGAAAGACCAAAATTCTGACAGTTAACTTTGAAAGTCCTCAGCAAGTCTCTGATCGGATGAGCATAAGCTCAAAGGATGGTATGCTTGAGCATGTGGACGACTTCTGTTACCTGGGATCATGGATCCGGAAGTCAGGTGAGGACCTTCGAATACGTAAGGGAAAGGCATGGGCAGCCTTGAATAGGCTTTCCAGGATTTGGAAGTCACCGAGAATTAATCGGAAACTTAAGGTCCGATTATTTAGAGCAGCAGTAGTTCCAGTACTCCTCTACGGGAGTCCATGCTGGGCTCTAACTGCTGAGGACACCAAATCTCTGGATGGCACATTCACAAGAATGCTACGCCGGGTTCATTGTGTCAAGTACAATGCACACATCTCCAACCAGACACTATATAACATTGGAGGTGTCTCATTGGTTCCCCCAAGCTTGACACTAGAACAAAATCGCCTCCGCTTTGCAGGACATTGCTTTCGCCGTGAGGACCAGCCAGTGCATAATCTTGTACTTTGGCAGCCTCATGGAGTGAATAAGCATGGTGGACAGCCCATGACTTTCTTGAGACGCATCTTAAAGGACACTGGCCTTAAAGATGCGGATGATCTAGCAAATGTCATGGGTGATAGGGAGTTGTGGCGGTGCAATTTTGTTGACAAGCCGGCACAGCATTCTTAAAAATGCAGCTGCAATGCAGCATGCCGATCCTAGTAGTAGTAGTAGTAGTATGTTTGAAATCTTTATCTATGTTTCGGATTCCTAGAATACTGCTAAGGTAGCAACAATTGAAATTGAGAAGTTGAGTTCTTCTCTAGGAACCATCTTAAAACAATGTTTTAAACTGTATTTTTGGACAGCAATCGATTTCAGGGTAGGTAGCCCTGCCCTAGTGACCAGGCCCCAATTTCATAATCCAGGAATAGGGTTTCACGGTCAATACCCGCCAAGTGAGAGACAAGAATGTAACTGTAGTAATACGCAATTTTATTGTTGTCGCAGTTAAAGGATGAGTATATACACCTTGCCTGGTTTTGCCAAACCAGAGTTCTAAAGTCGTGTAACGATAAGATCCCCCGTAGGCACTTGTTTGAGATATAGCATCCCAATTTCAGTATAGCCCTTAGTGCTTTCCGCCAAGCAATAGACAAGGACTCACAGTTTTGTTTATCTATAATGCAGGTCCATACAGAATTGACGGTGCACACATTGCACTCTTGTCAACTGTGAGACCTCGTATGTTCATTCTAGCTACGTTCATCCATATGCGTTGAATGAAGTGGTCATACACGTTGCGGGTATTCGCAGGAAGTGGAAGTCCTAAAAATATTCGCAGGAAGTGGAAGTCCTAAAAATTTAAGAGATGCTATTGGTTTAATAAACTCCCCCTGGGTCGTCACTATCTGATCAGTAATAACAGATGTTCGGCTATCTACAAATCACAAAGTGAGTTTTCTTAACATTGACGGTCAGATTGTTGATTTCAAAGTACTGCTCACACATATATAGCATCTCATGTATACTTGACTTTAAATTTGATAGAAGCAGAATATCATCTGCGTAACTTATTGAGGGGTATGCTTCTTTATTGACATAGAGACCTAAACCAGAGTCCTCCAATTCGTTGAAGAGATCTGTTTGATAAATATTGAAAAGAGTTGGAGAGAGAACTCCACCTTGACGTACCCCACACCGAAGAGGTATTCTAGTGACATTGACCATCCCATTAATTTTCAATATAGCATTAGATTTTGAGTAGTAAGCATGTAGGCACAACAATACGGACCTATCCAGGTTTGTAGCAGCCAATTTATTCATTATTGAAAACTAACTATTCAATATAGTTTAGAACGACCGTGTTTAGTACATTGTGCGACATAAAAACGATGTGAAAAGTATCCCTATTGGTAGGGGAATGTTGTAACACATATGATAACGGATTATACTAGCAGTATATTGTCTCACCCCACAATATACATGGACCTCCCTCTCTCTATATTCTTTATCTCAGGTCATTTACAATCCTAACAGTTCTCAAGCCAGGTTCCAGGTACCTACCCCCCCCCCCCCCCCCCCCCCCCCCCATCAACTGCCTTTCTGATATTATTACTTTATAGGGATATTATTATTAGGTTCTTTATATTACTATTAGGTACTTACTTTATATTACTATTACGTACTTACTTTATATTACTATTACGTACTTACTTTATATTACTAGTAGGTAATGTTATTACTTTATTATTTATTACGATAGCCGACCCAATATTCCCCACCCCAGAGTGAAAACACATCAATGGCCCCGATACGGGCACATCATTAATATCAATCAATCAATCAAATTATTGATTATTATTATTAATAAAAAATATTAATAAATTGATTAAGTAGCAATCCCGAATTTTAAACTTAAACCGGAAAATTAAGAGTGACACCCCTGTAGACTCCTCTGTATATATCATATTAAAGAGTCTCTCCGGGCTCGGACTCAATGTGTGACCCCCTGTAGAGAAATATCTCAGTTCACAGTTTGACGTGATACGAAACGATATCATATTTCGGCCTGGTATACAATAATATTTATTTATTTTGTCCCCTTCCCGTTATTCGGAGGAATTTAGCTTGTGCGGCCGTATCGCCAGAATGCGAGTCGCGTCGTTTCTGCCTTTCCATGGATCGCTTTGTACTCCATTAAGAAGAGTGTTTGCTAGGATACAGCAAGCAGCTATTGGTGGCAGTGGGAGATACCGTAATAGACCGCAATCATGTGCACTACTTGAGTTAGTTGTTTGTAGTACCGTATGGTTCCACCAGGAAAGCATCCACCCACGCAGCAGACGCCATGGTCCACCATAACAGGTGATACTCTTTGCGATTCCCTTTAGCCACGTAGAAACAACGGGTTCAATCAGCTGCAAAAAGCCCCCAATTAAATCGCGCTCAATGAGCAACTGAAGTTGGCGTTCCTCAATCTGTCAATGGGAGGGAGTTCTCGTGGAGTGGGGGGTCGCGGTGGAACACACGATAAGGGAACTCCAGGGAAGTAGAATGGATGTATTGTTGGTCGCAAGGAACCGCCAGGCAGCCAGGGACTTTTGTACGGAATTCCCGCCGGAAACTCTGGCCAATGTTGAATACAAATGACGGCAGTGCTTCCGGACTTAAACGGAGAGCCGTCATCTGCCAGTCTGCGGAGTCTGTCTGCACTGCGTCGTGGTAGCGCGGCTATCCACTGATCTCGTTCGGCTCCGACAGGAGGAAGTTTCACTGCGCGTGCGCGAACGGGATTTCCTGCGTAATTGCCGTCAGCCAAATACCTGAATACACAACAATGATTACCGGTAGGCATCATACTGTAATAATAATCATACTGTAATACTGCCTAATACCTGAATACTGTAATACCGGTAGCGGTAGGCCTACTGCCTGACTGCTGTACTGTAATAATAATAATAAACTTCTGAACTTGTTCTGTTAGTAGTTTAGCCTAATGTCAGAATGTTGTAAATACGGCACGACACCTTAAATCAGTCGGTGAGAAGTCAAAAATTGGACTTGAGTCCAAAATTGGACTTCGACTCCAGTTCAAGTCCAAAAATTGGACTTCTGTGAGTCCAATATTGGACTTCAAATCAGCCAATTGTTCCAGGGCCTTGGGTAATTGGATCGGGCGGGATTTTTTTTCTTTAATTGAAAATATATCAAAAAATAAGAGTTTTGAAAAGGCAGACAGGGGGACCTGAAATTCACCAGGGGGAACTTTTTTTATAAGGCTTTGAATTTTTACAAAAGTCCAATATTGGACTTTAAGTCAAATTTTGGACGTGACATTGAGAATCGAACGTAAAGGTACATGAAGCATGACAGATGAGAGACAGCCAGACAGCTGTTAAGTTATGGAAAGTTACCTTTGCAGCTCTGTACAGCTGTATGTATCTTCAGTGTACTGACTGACTGTACTGTACTTAGAATATAATGGTACATTGTACATTCTAGCATTCTAGGTACTTTGTACTTTACTTTTAGCATATTGTTTAGTTTACAATTTACTGTACATTCATGTTATGTCTAACCTTACAGCCTTATATACCCAGGGCCAGGACTTTATAGTGTCTTTAGGACTAGATTAGATTATGCTCCAACAAATATTTAATTACAAACTATATTTGGTGGAAACTGGTGGTAGCAATGCCAGGTTAACCAACTAACTGCAGCTGCTGCTAAGGCTAACTGCAGTACAAGCTACGATTTCGTCTAAGGCTGTGGGAGCCCTATCAGAAAGAAATACTACAAGTTGATGCTACCACCTACGGTGGCTGAATTGTGCCACTTAATACTTTTTTTTTATTTTTTTTTTGAAGCGACTTTTTGGTCGACCAAAAAGTACTTTTTGGTCGACCAATAAGTCGACTTTTTGGTCGACCAAAAAGTAGTTTTTGGTCGACCAAAAAGTACTTTTTGGTCGACCAATAAGTCGACTTTTTGGTCGACCAAAAAGTCTGGAAGTATTATCCAATAGAAAACATACAACTATTTTCGAGGCAAAATCAAATTACATTAAGTGAATTAGGTGGTTATTTAAAACTGTAACACTATCATGATGAAGGATTAATATCCTAGGTACCGGTAGGCCTAGCGATCAATGTGTTTAACAAAGCTTTATGTACACCGGTACAGTAATTTGATTTTACCTCCAAAATACTGTAGTTATATATATGTTTTCTATTGGATAATACTTCCAGACTTTTTGGTCGACCAAAAAGTACTTTTTGGTCGACCAATAAGTCGACTTTTTGGTCGACCAAAAAGTAGTTTTTGGTCGACCAAAAAGTACTTTTTGGTCGACCAATAAGTCGACTTTTTGGTCGACCAAAAAGTCGACTTTTTGGTCGACCAAAAAGTAGTTTTTGGTCGACCAAAAAGTCGACTTTTTGGTCGACCAAAAAGTACTTTTTGGTCGACCAAAAAGTCGACTTATTGGTCGACCAAAAAGTAGTTTTTGGTCGACCAAAAAGTACTTTTTGGTCGACCAAAAAGTCGACTTTTTGGTCGACCAAAAAGTACTTTTTGGTCGACCAATAAGTCGACTTTTTGGTCGACCAAAAAGTACTTTTTGGTCGACCAAAAAGTACTTTTTGGTCGACCAAAAAGTCGAGTTATTGGTCGACCAAAAAGTACTTTTTGGTCGACCAATAAGTCGACTTTTTGGTCGACCAAAAAGTAGTTTTTGGTCGACCAAAAAGTACTTTTTGGTCGACCAAAAAGTACTTTTTGGTCGACCAAAAGTCGACTTTTTGGTCGACCAATAAGTACTTTTTGGTCGACCAAAAAGTACTTTTTGGTCGACCAAAAAGTCGACTTATTGGTCGACCAAAAAGTACTTTTTGGTCGACCAAAAAGTCGACTT
>JAUCBJ010002043.1:0-19621 GCA_032718475.1 Nemertoderma westbladi | reverse complement strand
ACTGGGTGGTTTTATAACACGTCCACTCTTTGTTACCACTTGTGAATCATTATCCCCATATCTATCTGTAGGCCTATTACCTGTATTATCTGTATTACCTATCTACTCTGGCTGAGTGCTGAACTGAGTATATTTTGCATGAGTTGCACGCCAACTGGCACTAAATTTTCGCCAACAAAAAAATATGTATATGGATATTTGATTATATAATTAAATTATTTGTATTAACTAATATTAAATATACGTTTAATTATTTTTATTAATACCATAAATACAAGATAATATCAAAGATGTTCTGAAGATCTAAATTATATAAACAAATTTGGCGGCGGGGGGGGGGGTGGCTTGAAGTGCAAAAAGGTGTATCAATGACATTTCCTTTTGTTTCGCCTGCCCTGTGAAAAAAATCCTGGATCCGCCCCTGCGCTCTACGACCATAGTTCCCGCTGGTGGATCACTACCACGAGCACTACCGTGATGCATTACATTACCACTTCATACTGCCTCTTTGATGGCGTCGACATTCACCACCTTTGCTCTACGATTAAGTGAATCATGTGTAATCTCATAAGTCTATGGCCCCAGCACAGCATTAACTCTCCACCCATCCATCCATTGATCCATATGGTGTATCCTTCCTGCCAAGCCTCACATCACACCCTTATTCCAATATACACGAGAACCGACTTCAAACTGCCGTACATTTTCATTGTTAGGCACGTAACCAAGTTTCGACAGTTTTTGCTCTACATAATCAGTTCACTTAGCACCCTCAACTAACTGACGACCAATCCAAGTGTGGGGGGAGCCACGAAGTGAGTGAGCCTTAGCGTAGTGGTACCATTAATCAACCTGTCGTTCTGTGGGGCGAGCCACGAAGTGAGTGAGCCTTAGCGTAGTGGTACCATTAATCAACCAGTCGTTCTGTCGTGTTCAATTTTAAACGTTAATAACTCGGCCAATCTTCGATGAAATCTATCCAAACTTGGTACACATGTTGTTTGGCAAAAGTTTAGAAATTTTCCAGGTAGAATTTCCGTGTGGCCTTCGAGAAGCTAAGATAATAGCAGTTAATTAGTTAATTAAGTTGATTACGGTATTTTTTTGCGGTGTTCAATTTTGAACGTTAATAACTCGATCAATCCTCGATGAAATGTAACCAAACTTGGTACACAAATAGTCTGTCAAAAGTTTAGAAATTTTCCAAGTAGAATTTGCTTGGGGCCTTCGTGCAGCACCAGTGTAACTGTCTTACAGTTATAATATATTTAATTATCCAAAATTATAACGCTTGACATCAGCAGGTTGCTAGGAGATTAAATCAGCTGGGTTTCTAGCAAATTACGAAATTACAGTACTGCAGTAATACCATTGTGGCCTGTCTGCCTGTACCGGTACAATACTCAATGTCAATCCCTGAATTAGGAATCCTGCAATCAGACAATACAGCAATACTGTAATACCATACTGTATTCGGTGTTTTACGGTACTGGCTGACTGGTAGCGCGGTACCGGTGCAGTGATTATCGATCACGTCTACCTGTATACTGGTAGCCTACAGGACAGGCCTAATTCTGTAGACCCTAATGCTAATTAGCCATGCTGCCATGCTATGCACTGCAGTGCGGAATCCGGAGTGCTGGACTGCGGTCCTGAATTAGGTTAGAGGGTCCGTTGGCGCCGTACCGCCCTACTACTGTCAGTGTCAGACTGTAGAACCGGACTGGTAGCAACGCCAACTACAGAACTACCGGTACGGTACCGGCAACAGGTACCAGGGTACTGAACTACGGCAGAAAATGAATTTCTTCGTTTGCGGTTTCTACTCTTGTTAACGGTTAAATATATTAATTAAAGACTATGTATTGGTAATTGGTACGACCGACGGCACCGGCAACTGGTATAATCAGATGTAGATGTACATACCAATCTGCCAATACAACAATAGCAATAGGCCTACCCCTACCAACCATCCATCGACTCGGCAACTGCAACAATGGAAGTTTTGCGGACTAACCAGCTGACCGGCATTCTAAGATCAGGTACCCACTACCAGAGTCTACCCAGCTGCCCAGAAAAGTGTGTTCGCGCTTTCAGACCTTTAGCAGTTTAACACTCCCCCGGTAACGTGGGGTAAAATAATACCCCAAGGGGATTACTTTTGATATTTTTCGACAATCTCTCATATTATGTATGTCCAACTTCATAGTATCTTCCAAAAAACCTGTAATCTAACGATTGTGTGGGTCAAACCCATAAAATTTTGTTTATGAAAAATGTTATGGGCCCTTAATTTGAAAACAACTTAGTTAGGTAAGATGGGGTATAAAAATACCCCATAACGTTATGGTGCTCGTTGGTTATGGTTATGGTCGATTTAGTTGTACTAGACAGCTAGAGGCATGTTTTAACTTTGTCTTTTAAGACCAAATTATCAGTATTATGAAGCTACTGTATTGTGTATGGCCTGTATTTCACAAGCCAAGACTTCGGCCTAATCGCGATGCGATAGATTGCTAAGTATATGTGAATAATTCTTATTGTGTAGGCTTTCTTAGAGGTGTTCTGGCCTTTTGGGTCTCATTTTGGGTTCATTGAAACTGCAATGTATAATTTAGTTGCACTATAATCACATTTTATGACCAAATCATCAGTACTTTTGCAGTCATGGTGTATATTTCATATTACAATTCAAGATCTTGTGCTATTGCGAGGTGATATATCTGTATATATATATCACTTTGTTGACTTTTAGTGGTGCTATTTGACTCATTTTATGCTTATTGGAACTGCAATGGTATACTTCAGGGTGTACGACCCATAACACCACTAAAAAACCTAAAATGAGAAACACTCTCACAGCTAATGCTTCGCTATGATAGTATCTTGTTGCAAAACGCCCCATCGCGACGTTAACGATGATCGCGATTGTAGTGGGATAACTTTTGTGGCATTGAGCGTTGGGTAGACTTCAACCAAATTCAAAAAAAAAATTCACAACTTATTTTTTCACCATTTGGCAAATTCTGGGAGGGGGATTGCAAGTGTTTTTCTGTTTAATGTTACTTAAAATGTCTTATCAATTTGGGGTATAAAAATACCCCATGTTACCGGTGAAGGATAATTTTTTACCATACCGGGGCAGGGTTAAGCTGCCAAATTTAGATGTCTTCTAGATTATAAATAGACTTTAGCCTATGACGAGTATTTGATACACTACATTAGCCGAAGCCAGTCTATGCGCGACCATTCACCCGCTGGATATACCCGGGAGACTGGATTCGGAAGCTTTGACCTTATTGCGGTGTAGGCCTACTGTATTATTCGATTGATTGTTAATATATAATTTCTGACAAATATTATTCACTTTCGGGAAATATTAACAGTTCCTTTAGGACGTGGCGCTCTAAATATGTAAACAGAGTTATGACTTACACTAGACACAACGGGATGGCTATGGATTCACGTATAAAGCGCATTCTTTAGGAGATGCTTTGTTATCAGTCACAATCATGCACACTACCGCACAATGCTGCACACCGATATGCCGACCTTCACTAATTTTAGTCACATATAAAGAGAACAGCAACCGACTCATGTAGTGCCTATGAAATAGCATTAGATTCACTCCAAAACCACTTTAATGTAAGTCGCAATTGTTATATGTAACCGGTCTCTTACCTTCAGTATATCAAGAAGATTGGGGGTTTTATGATTATTTATCGTTATTATCCGAATATAATAATATTCCATCAACTGATATAATTAATAACCGACAGTAAATAGCAGTAAAAATGCGGTGTGGTATGTGAACACACTGACTTGCGTGAGTTGATATGATTAGGTGAGATAACTGTTATACGTTTCTATGATCAAGCCTACTAATGTTTGGCTAAAGCCTGAAAACACAGAAATTCCAAAGCCGGTCTTCTGGCATCAGGAAAAAAGGTAAACATAAACCGTAATGCATTGCGCGATTTCCCGGAGGTTTCTGTACAAATAACAGGAGAATCGCTCTGATTGGTTGGCCGAACAAAGAAACAAAGGAAAAGCTACACGTGTACATATCAGCTGTTAGCTGTCGTCATAGTAACTACACTGTGTCAAGAGGATTTTAGCGTATTGCGGCATAAAATTGCTAGTTATGTCCGCTAAAGTACACATACAGAAGAAATGGCTTTTTATGTCCACTAAAACACCGGTACAGTAAGGAAACGGCTTTTTATGTTCGTTAAACCAACTACAGAGTACTTTGCGGGGAAAATAACCAGCTAATTCCGCAAAAGCTTTTACAAAGTGTTGGAATTGAAATCAAACAACTCACCACCAAGGTCGCCTCTGTGTGTTGACCTCGACTTTCGGTATCGCTGCCGCTACGGGCAAACTGGACTAACCGAAACCAAGGATGAAATAATCCGGTTTTTTAATCTCACTCTGCCATCACCCAGTGCCCGGCGGTGTTGAAATTGACACGCATTGTACAAGCAGTAGGCCTATTGCTCCGAGTTTCCGGCTGGTCGGGTGCAACTACTGCATCTACATTGCCACACTATAACTCGGGCTCATGAGGAATGAGTGCTGCGTAGACTATAGTCCTATAAACCAAAACCATACCTGGCTTCGCCTATTGAACGCATTAGAAAGATCGTCAGTCTTCGTTTAGGAAAGATATTTAAATACAAAACAGGACGAGCACAACGAGACTTATAATGAAGACGAGTATTGCGTTGACTATTATTATTATATAAACCACATGGCTTCACATATTGAACGCATCCCTTGTTATTATTATTATAAATATCGTCAGCCTGTGTTTAAGAAATATATTTAAATACAAAACAGGACGAACTCAACGAGGCTTATAATGAAGGCGAGTACTGCGTTTATTATATTCCTATAAACCACATGGCTTCGCATATTGAATGTGCTATTGGAAATAAGTTTGTGCTACCCTTCCGCCCCGTCAGCCCGTGGGTGGTAGATGTCGCGGTTATGTATTGGTTGGTGGGAAGGGGGGGGGGGCAGATTAAAAGGGCTGAACACGTACTGTCCCCCTTTCTTTGATTGATTGGCGGTGTGGTTAAATTTCTCAAATACTGATTTTGTGATACAGTCGCTCAATTTTAATTTGTATCTCATAACTGGGCCTCGTGCTGCGCGAAGGCCCCACGAACGTGCCGTTCTGTCGTTCTGTCGCGTTCAATTTTAAACGTTAATAACTCGGCCAATCTTTGATGAAATCTACCCAAACATGGTACACATGTTGTTTGGCAAAAGTTTAGAAATTTTCCAAGTAGAATTTCCGTGTGGCCTTCGAGAAGCTAAGAAAATAGCAGTTAATTAGTTAATTAAGTTGATTGCGGTGAAAACACCATTTTCAATCTGCCTTTTAAAGGAAATTAATTGTTTTACAGTATAAGATTTAAATAATTATACTTCAAAATTATACAGATGTAATCTACATGCGCCATTCTATTATAGTTTTTAATTAGTTCAAGTGATTTGCTTTAATAAATGTGTCTTTAATTGATCTAAACGTAATTAAACGGCACAATTATTGAGTACAAATTTAATCCTTCCCATTATTGGTCAAGTCTCTGCTGGTGTGGAGCTAGCTAGCTGGGAGTTGTGGCTGTATACTAACCAGAGAGGAATTGTAATAGGCAACCAGTATTGCTATTCCAGCCCAGACAGCATTCTTTAAATCCAACATCCCAACATCCTTCCTGTATTCCAATTCCTATTGACTCTACTATAAGTGTTGTATTATTATCACTATCACTGCATTGTGTTTATTATAGGCTGGACGGGCCGCATAACCGTTCGACTACTACAGTACTACTATTGCTATCTCAGGTAAATGACAGATATAATAACATAAATACAATCCATGGCATTGCTGTTGTAGGCTTCTGAAATAGTTTATTCCACAATGTATATGTCTGGTTATTTTTTAATTGAATTTTTGCAAAGTAGTAAAATTAATGTTCTTAAAAATAATATTATTATTTTATATGTAACCTAGGAAATTAGCTACATTTTTTCGCTGCAGCTTTAAGAGTGTACATTGATTTAATATTATTTCAATACCCATATTACTACATCGGCATAAGATGCGTTGGCGTTGTATCACACATCTCCACATATGTGTGATATGTATATAGATGGACATAGATGTATCAACAGTTACCCGCACAGTTTCGAAACTTCGCATAGTTATAACTGTATAAAGATCGTCAGTCTGCGTTTAGGAAAAGTATTTTATGACAAAACAGGACAAGCGACGAGCGCAACGAGGCATATAATGAAGACGAGTACTGCGTTGACTAAATTATTATATAAACCACCTGGCTTCACATATTGATCGCATCCCTAGTTATTATTATTATAAAGATCGTCCTAGCCTGCGTTTAAGAAATATATTTAAATACAAAACAGGACGAACGCAACGAGGCTTATAATGAAAACGAGTACTGCGTTTATTATATTCCCATAAACCACCTGGCTTTGCATATTGAACGTGCGATTGGAAATAAGTTCGTGCTACCCTTCCGTGGGTGGTAGATGTCGCGGTTATGTATTGGTGGTTGGGAAGGGTGGGGGGGGGGGGGGGGATTAAAAGGGGTGAACACGTACTGTCCCCCTTTCTTTGATTAATTGGTGGTGTGGGTAAATTTCTCAAAACCTGATTTTGTGATACAGTCGCTCAATTTTAATTTGTATCTCATAACTGGGCCTCGTGCTGCGCGAAGGCCCACGAACGTGTTACAACTGTAACCATTCATAGAACCACAATTTACCTGCTGACCCTCCCAGCCACAATTTCTCTCATTGGGGAAATACCCATGGTGGTGGTTGGATGGTTCCTGTAAGCATGAAGAGCCCACTTAATCTTTGTTTCCCAAGAATTGTCAGATTCATCACTGATAATTTTCCGTAATATTGTCAAAATGGTTCCATGACAACGTTCCACATCCCCCTGACTTCGGGGATTACCTACTGCGCCATGCTTGCTTTAATTTTAAAAACTTTCCAGATACTCTCAATAATTCCATTGACAAACTCACTCCCTTTATCAATCCTTACGACTTCAGGTATCAGGTGGTCCCCATAAAATGCATTTGTCTAGAAACGCATCAGCAACATCACCAGCTTTCAATGATTTCAACATCTACTTCTATCCACTTAGTCAAAAAATCGACCATTACTAAGATATACCGATTATCAGCTTTGAGAGTGTTTACGTAAACAACTTGCCAGGGCTTATCTGCAATGACTGTACGGTCTGAAGATAAACTACTGATATAACGTTAAACACTCGCGAGATAACACGATTTACAATTGCTAATAAACTGTTGACACATACACATACACATACATGTGAAATAACAAACCCTTCTGAGTTTCTCCCTAGTCAATCCCCAACTCGCATGCCCACTTGATGAATCATAATGCGATTTTCTAGCGAATTGTAAAGATTCCGGAACAACAGGAACTGTAACAATTTCACATGGAGGTACTTTCACTTCCCGTACCAATAACTTTGTATTCTGATCTATGGACAGTTGCTTTTATAAGTTTCTATATGGGTTATCACTACACATATCGCCCCAGCTGCCGTTCAGAATAGTATTTCGCACTTCCGCTAGTACAGTATCTAAATACTGCTGTTCAAGGATTCTTGATTTAGGATCACTTTATCACTTAGGGCTGCAAAGACCCCCCACACAATCTTACTTGCATAATGATCTTATGCCAACCAACGCTCTGGAATCCGCGTTAACTTATCTGCCTTATTCAGTTTGGAAGATACTTTGCTAACTGTCAATTCTAGATCATAACTGTCAATGACTTCCTCTATTATTTGCAATCGGCGTCTAACTACTGCTTCTGACATTCCGCCAATGCAATGTGGTACCTGCAGTGTTTTTCAACATCTGTTGCATCCAATTATACACTACTTCAGAGTCTGTATATATTGCATAATGTTTACAAACCAAATTCCACTTTACTTGGAGATTAATGCCCCCCAATAATGCATCCAACTCAGCTACATTGATATGCCAAAAATCCTTTGCCTTACGTAACCAGGATGCGTCCACAACAACACTACCACCAATCTCAACACCTTTGGCTATTATACTGGCATCCACCCACAACTCTACAATACTATGGATAGTGTTCTGCACAGACAAAACTCCACGCACTGTGTTGTTATCCCTGACCATTTATACAAATCAACAGCAAGTTCTTTCACAGCATGATTACCTGGATCATCCCAGTCATTGTCGCAGAGACGTTTTAACCACCCACAGCAAACTCCAATATAACTAACAACATGGGAATCATGTAAACAAACACATGTAAACATGCACATGCAAACAATGTAAACAACAACCACTAATTTCCCACACCAGGAAAATATTTCTCGTTTGGTTAAACTACCAGGCAATGCTAACGTATCTTTATCTTTCCTTGTCCACTGTAGCACACCACAAGGATCTTGGTAAATATTCATTCCCAAAAGACAAATTGTTTGGGGACCTTCGGGGTCCTTACTTTCTAAACCAAACCACAATAGTAACGCACGAACCTCAGTTACACTTATTAAATCTTCATTGACAAAGATGTCATCCACATACTTATCAACCTGTTCCATGGTGTAACCACCGGTGTCAAAAATCAATGAAACTTTGTCATGTAAAACTTTATGAGTGAATTCGAGCCCATATCCCATGCGATTTATAATATGCACTTCATCATTCCATAATTATTGTATTTATTCTTAAAGTGAGAGATCAAGGAAATTCAATTGTGCGATTTACACAAACGCGAGCGAAGCGAGTGGATTTATTTTTTAGTTTTGAATTTATGCAGCATTTTAATATATTTTTTATGCAATAATTCTTATGGTTGTCGGTATGATAGGCTCAAAGGTGGAGGGGGTGCCCTCCTCCCTTAATAAAACGTTGGTGTTGTGTCCACATCCCTTTGTATAGGTACATAGTGATAAAGCCGGCCGGCACTGTGAGGCTGAATCTACCAATGCCAGTGCATGTTGCATAGATTACAATACGGCCCACTGTAGATCCGATTTAGCAATATATTTTGTGGCAAAGGTCAACGAATGGCTACATGATTTAAATATAAATTGTTATCACCTTATCATTTATCATACGTATCACAGGCCTTATATAGAAGAGTAATATGTGGCCTCATTGGCTAATTAACTGTGATTGCCTGTTCGGTGCTAT
Organism: Nemertoderma westbladi; assembly: GCA_032718475.1. NCBI lineage: Eukaryota > Metazoa > Xenacoelomorpha > Nemertodermatida > Nemertodermatidae > Nemertoderma > Nemertoderma westbladi. Next base: position 10,367 of record JAUCBJ010002043.1, on the reverse strand, counting down.
TCAGCTGTTAGAAACTTACTATTAAGTTTATACCACCTCGAATCTCCCATCATTATATCTTTAGCGCTAGTCACCATTATTCGTTTATTAATAATTTGTTTTGTAGGCCTATCCTTGAAATTTCCTGTCTTGCAACTTGTAAAATTCCATATAACAGAAAGGTAAGTTACTTTTACAAATTTTAAAAGAAAAATAATTTTGTCACTGCGATAGTGTTTATTGTACGTACCTTTACCGGTATACTAATATTAATTATTTAGCATACATTTTTTGTTTCAAAATTTGTTTGGCATGTTTGCTTTTTCAATAAATGCTGTTGTAAAGATTTAAATAAAGCATAAAATTGTATTTTCTGTCGTAGGCCTATCTATTTAAATGGATTTGTTTACAACAAATTTTGACGTACGTTAATTTTAATTACAAATTCACCCGCGTAATCATCACATTACATTACTTGATTATTTGTATTAATATTTGTAGGGTAAAATTGATCGAACAGATATAATTATATCAAATTAGTACTGCAAGTAATTACTGAATTAATTTATGTTCTAGTCATATGGAATGGGATAAGCGCGTATGAATTGCTTACCCAACCCATATACAATTCTGGCTCTCAGTCTTTATAGAATTGGTCTATATGTATATATTTTTGGGCTGTTATATGCAAATTTCTTTAATTAAAATAAATTATAAAACTAAATTATTAATTTATTTAGGCCTTACTCCACAATCGACAATGAAGTTATTACTTGTAGTCACTGTTATAGCTATTGCTATTGGATACGCTTCTGCTCTAGCAGGTAGGTTTCGGTTTGGTTTATTTATTACACACAGAACATTTTATTTTTAAAATTTTGCTACCGGTAGTCTAAAGCTATAATGATGGCCTTGTGAGTGAGGCCTTTGGATCGTGTAGTTCTGGTTGGCTTTGGACCGCACTGTAGTTATATCGCCTTTTTTTAACTTTGTTTAAATTCGTAATGATTTAAATTTCTTTAAATAGTCATATACAGAGCCATAAGAAGGTTGGGTATTGGTATGGTGTATTATTGCTACAAATGTAGCACTGCTAACTCTTAATACTTTTAACTCGGCTAAATTTATTGCAGTGCCTTTCTACCGTTACTGGGGCAACAACGACCACTTTTATACCACCAACGTTCAGGAGATCGGCACCACAACCCCAGGGGAAACTGGTAACCATGGCTACACGTCCGAGGGCTACCAGGGGAGAATCTACGTAGAGGAGCACGAGTATACAGTTCCTTTGTACAGATACTATAAGGTAAGTGAAGGCTAGATTCATCCAATGTTAAGATGGGCAACAAGTGCTTTACTCCCAAGGTTTGACACTGTTACTATACGTCACTTATGTTACTATATACATCAATTTCTTTACCCGAGGCCACTCTCACTGATATTTCAAATACCCGAGGCCACTCTCACTGAATTTCAAAGAAAACTAACTACATTTCTTTATTATTATACATATCTATATATATTTTTTTTTTATTTCACCTTTTTGCTTTTCGGAATTCCACTAGCATTGCTATTAAACTTGAACAGTATTGGTGTTGCCGATTATTTCAACTTTTTTCGCCGGGTTTCAGTGATTAAGACCGGATCCTATACTTTATGAATGAAAAATCAATTAACTAAAACACAACAGAACCAAAGTATTTATCATAACAGGTAATTACTCACAAAAATAAAACGGTAACATGTTCTATTGAGTTTAGTTTAGTGTCTTGGTTAGAATGAAGTGCCATTGTAACATCGCCATTTCCGTTAATTGATTTAACATGTGAGAGGACATATTAATCCACTAATTGTTATAATTAATTAATCCGTTTTTCCTCAGGGATCCGGTACAGACCACTTCTACACGACAAACGCCGCCGAAATCGGCACCACTACCGCGGGTACCACCGGTAACCACGGCTACGTGAGTGAAGGCATCGCCGGTTACTGCGACGAGTTCCAGGTCGAGGGTACGATCCCGCTGTACCGCTACTGGAAGGCCTCGATCACGGATCACTTCTACACGACGGATTCGGCCGAGATCGGTACAACATCACCGGGTACCTCCGGTAAACATGGATACGTGTCTGAAGGGATTGCCTGTTTCATCCTCCCCAAATAGTTTAAGAACTCAATTTATTAATTAACTAATAATCGCTAGATAATGTAATCATACTAATTACTGTGCTAAATTAATGATTGTCGTTATATTTCTCATTAAAATGTTACCATATCAATCTTATACTCACAATATATTATTTCGTTTTGTACGGCATGAAACTCTATAATCGTGTGGTCCCAGGGGGGGGGGGGGGGGGGGGGGTGTCTACCTACAGTCTGTCTGTGCGTAGAATTTCATTATTCACAATGCTCAGGTCACTCCTACCAAATTACAGATGAATCTGATGGTTGGTTCTATAATCAATTGTATATCGCTTTCAAGCCATTAGATGTGACTAATGCGCTCTCAGTAACCGCATCTAAAGATGAATTCGGGCAAGACAGAAATATTTATGCTGCAATCCAAAGTTTTCAAGTTCGGTAGAGGTAGCGAGACCGTCTAGCATAACCATTGGAAACTAATATTCCGCTAACGCATTCTGAGCGTAAAATTGGTGCTATCTTTGATACTCATATGATAAACAAATTTCAATGGTTAGAAGTGCTTTTTATCATAGGAACATTTCGAAAGTGAAACAAACAGTGTTTTGACAAAATGTATCTTTCGAGGTGCTTGTCCATCATGTCCATTGTCATGTTATCGAGCAAACTTATGACAACAATATCTATCTTTACTGCGGTCTACCTTGGAAAATCATAAAAAAATTAACAAAATTCAACAAATCCTAATACAGTAATGCAAATTTACTAATCCAACACAGTATCTCTTAAGTTTGCGCCCAGCAACGTATTTGTATCGTGGCGGACTGGAATGGAACTGCTAATAAATTAACAAATTACTTCACAATTTATTAAATTGATTCCTGAGTACTCCACTTAATTAAGAATGAACGTTTATGGCGATTATTTTTTTAATAAAAAAAATTATTTAACAAAATTCCAGTACTGCATTCAAATTCCAGTACTATCTGGAACAGCAATCGTCCCAAAGGTTGGGAAATAATGTAAATTCATTGTTAACATTGTTAAAACTAAATTAGGTCGTTAATTTACTTAACGATAATCTCTTATATTTCCGTGTTAGTTGAAATTATTGTATGTTGAGATGCCGACAGTAAATTATTTCAATTCAAACGTATGAAACCATCGAGTTAGAATTATTAGAGAAACCGTTGGAATTCAAGGAGAACTAGTTAACGTAAGTGCAATTCAAGTGGACTTTTTAGAGATGGATTTTCACAATATTTGCTCTGCGACAGGCCTGCAACTATAATGGCTAATAAATCGTAACACAACACGTACCATCTCCGACACAATGGCCTATTTGGTCGGCCACTTCCCGTGGATAATAGAGCTATAAATTAGCCCACAGGCTCACACTAATGGTAGATGAGGGCCACCATTCACGCGAACACTGGCTACTTAAAACCTCCCATCAAAGGCAGCAATTAATGGCCCCATGAAAAGTGTGAAAACTGGCGCTGATGGGGGTAGGCCTTCAAGTACAACCTACCTACGGCGTTTCGGGCTAAATGCTTTGCCTAGCTGTTATTGTTCGGGATTAAATAATGCATGGTTTACAGTTCCGTAGTGGGCAATAATGCGTAGATGGGGTGCCTGATAAACATAGACCTTACGGGGCCAGGCTATTGTTACGGAGGTGCCAAACTAGAGTGTTTTTGGTTGCTTGGAGGTTATTGGTGGTAAGGTAATTGGTTGGCGATTTGCTACGGCCAGGGCGTTATAATATGCTACGCGTTTAGCTAAACTGTTTCACACGATCTATGCGCGATCAGGCGCCAAACTGTCTAAATTATAAGTAAGGAAGATATAACCATTTTAATTGTTTAAAATGTTTTCTAATTATATTATCTCCAATTAAATTGTTTTTTATATTATTGTCTCTGTTGGCTAAACTTTTTTCGTTTCATATGTTTTTCTCGATAATGTGGTATTATGAGGTGAGTGTCTAAATTACATATTTAATTTATGTGTTTATTTCAGATTAATATTTATTGGCATTAATGTTGATGGTATAATTAACAATATGAACCATCATAACATTGGTAGGTAGGAACACAACAATTAATTAAATTTCATTACTTTGTCAGTTTTAGTGAAATTCTTACAGCCTTTTTCGTTATTTATCTTGAAATTGTTTAGACAATTATTGTAGCGCCCACTTGCGGAGACCTTTTACCCATTTGCCGATTTTTGTCTACCAAGTTTTAGTTCAAAGGAATTCTCGCAGTCTCTTAGTCTCCAAAATTGGAAATCCGACATACACAGATAAACAACACAACACGAGTAGCATACATACACCTGGAGGTGACTAAACCGTATTTCATGTTGTTAGCACAAACTTTCGTATTTAATAATGCCCCACAGCGGACATCAAATAGGCCTATTTCAAAATCAATTTAATTATATAACTTGCAATTATAATTTCGCGATATCATATATATCTCTGTCTATCGTAATCTTATGAGAAATAAATAAAAATATTGCAAGTATTTATTAAAAGACCTGCCTAAATAACGTAACAATTAAATATAATACTCCTTATTGTAATTGTATGTGAACTTTAACATGTTATATAGTGTACATTAGAATTCAAGAACAGTTACTGATGACATAAACATGTAGCAGTGTGATACTGTGGATTTCGAATTTTACTATAATATATTATTTAATTAAATACATTTCTAAATCACTCGTATTTTCCGGCGTAATACTTATACCTAATACCGAGAGAAAGCCGCCCCAATATTGGATTATAACAACAACATATCCATTGGGTAAGAAAGTGGAGAAGAGCCAGGCCCGACTCTCAATTTTTTACTTTATATTATGCGATCAATTTTCACTCATCTCGTCATGAACCCAACATGTATGTAACCTTTTGTTAAATTTGTTGGCTATGCGTTTGCGGTTGTTTGGGCGGAGTGTGGTAGGCCTACACTTTTCACACTGAAACATTTTGGTTGTGAAATGTTCAGGGCACAGCGATCAGAGATATTTTATATATATTTTATTATGAGAGGAAGAAGAACATACAACGTTATTTACTATATTATATGTAACGAAATAATTGTTTTCGGGTTTGGAAGCCTCCCCAAATAGTTGATATACGATTATATTTAAAATTATTTCGAGAGTCATGGTCATTCACTCGTCTTTAATTAGAAATTTGTTTGCATGAAAGACAGTTTAGTTTAGTTTTTAATGATTTATTATCTCTTATCTGACTGGGGTAATAATAAAGGATAGGATAAATGGAAGCAAAGTGTGACAGTAACAAATATTTCCCAGTCACCCTAGCATGTCTTAAGTATATGATATCTCAAAGGGGGAGTTTGGATTCACTGCATAAATGCAGTTCACCAAACTTCCCCCGAATGCGCACTGTAACTTCCCCCTTCCCCCAAATATCCACTGTTGAATTAATTTGAAGCGATATAATAAGTACAAAATTGTGCGAGTTTTTAATTGTGTGGTCCATTTGTTATTTGATCTCTATTTATTATTTAAAGTGCATTTCATATCACACTGGTTTTTAGAATATTATACTATACAACCTTATGTTTTATTAATTTACCCAATCGAAGCCTCATAAGGGCCGGTTATTTTTGTACGCATATCCCCTAATGCGCTCAGTAAGGTTCAAACAACATATTAATATGAAAATAAAGTATCTGCAAAGAAAAGAACCCAATACTATATAATTTGACCTTATTAAAAAATTTGCACTTTTGCACACTTATTTGTACAAGTGCACTTTAGCAGATCGTAATGGTGGCTCTTATTTAACAAACTTATGTTTATCCTCTACCGATCTACGATGGTGTATGATCAAGTGTCAGTCACTAAAAGTGTCAAAAATCCAATTTAATAAATCTCGATATTAGCGATTTTGGTCCATATTCATGGACATTTTAAGGCACTTTATAGACATAAAAAGTTAAACAAATGTTACGATTATAGTTAGAAATCATTCCAAACTACATTTTAATCGAAAAAATAACATTCTACGATGAATAGAACTGGAAATAATAGTGTTTGAACTATCGAAAAAATGTTCGCTATTTAAGTGCATTTTGCACTTAGTGCACATAAGTCTTTTCCCATGTTTTATCCTATTTCACACACTACAATCTATCCTCTATGCAATGAAAAAAGTTTCAGATTAAACGGCCCTGTAGAACCGAAGTTATTGATGTTTAAAAATAGTCACTCGAAAATTTCAAATTCTCTTGGTCACATAGTCTAGTGGTTATCAATCACGTTAATGAAACCGAAGTTCGCGGGTTCGAAATCCAATATTGACCATTCTTATTTTAAAAAATTATTTTTATTTTTTCACTAAAATCGCTCTAACTTCGGTTCTGGTGGTCCAAATTCAATAAAATTGGTATATTCTTTGCCGTAATTTTTTTCTTAATCTTTTGAGAAGGGGTTATTTTTGGCCCCAAAAAAATAAAAAAAAGGGCCAAAATAACGCGATATTTTTCGACCCTTAAAATTCGTAATTTTAATTATATATGTTAAGATAAAAGATAGCGGAGTTAATTTGATACTTTTTACAGGTACTTTTGGCGCAATACGCTAAATTATAATGGAATAGCGATTTGTTAAAAAAAAAATGTTTCGTCCCTTTTTATAAATATTATATTTCACACGATCGCCTGCCGCTCCAGTTTTATAATACCTCCGGCGCTGTGATTAACGCTGTTAGATAGATAATTTAACGCACTATAAGTCTGTGTAAACAAATCTCCCGTAAGTTAAGTAGTTTTCGAGCTAGACGATTTCCCGCGAAGCAAGTTTGAAGCGCGAAATTATAATTTTGGCCCTCATTTTTTTAATATCATCCTTGGAGCAAAACCGATAGCATATTTGAATTCCCCGTATGGATATTGACTGTATAGAATGTACCTTAACCAACTAAAGTTAAAAATAAAAAAATATTCGATAAAAACTACTTTACAAATTCTGGCCCTTTTTGGCCCCTATTGCTGACATATTTTTTGTACCCCCATTCGATAGGAACGTAGCCCCAATGGTCTTCTACGAGTTTCATAAAAGAATTAGTGGATTCCTACCCGCGTTGTCGAATTAAACATTTCGGAAATAAGTTTTCCAAAAAAGACGGACAAAAACGTACAAATTTACAGCCCCTTTTTCCACCCGAAATTTTAATAAATATCTTACCCCATTCGATACGAAGGTAGTACCACTCTTCCCCTTTCCAACCGCGTTACTTTCGTCCCCGTACGATTAATATTAGCCGAGTTATGGTGGATCCCGCAAAGTCATTTCGTCCGTTTTTTCAACTTTGACGGACATTTTCGAAAAAAGGCGTGGTAATCTTTTTTGAAAAAAAAAACGAATTCACTAATTAATCCCTTCTATCGTATCCCGGCGTCGGCTAAGCAATAACCTAGGGTTTTTTCGAGCCACTGTAGAGCGCCTTTCAAAAAAATTTTAAAATTGTCGAAAAAATGACGGATTTTTGTCCGCCGTGTCCGTCGAAGGGTTAGATTTAATAATGTTAGAGTTGCTAATATCTTAGAATTCCGAGCCGCTCCCCTGGTGAGAAAATAAAAAAATTTGGTCTGTTCCTTCATCGAAAAGTCCCCCAGAATCCCAAGTTAACCTATATAGTTAGCGATGGCCTGCGGCTTTAGGAGCGGCCGCGGTATTCACCTCCCTCATAGCGGCCGCGGCGGTGTTGCGTCAAATGGAGAAATATTTATCCCACCTAGGCCTAATACCAATACCAATATATTTTGGCGATAGCACCAAATTTCGCACACATCACCAAAATAAAGTTTGAGATGTCCAGTGCTGTTCTTATTCACTCCATCGGATTCAGTGCCATCATAAACCCGTGTAGCACAAGACACAAGATGATACTATATAATTGATTTAAAAAAATTCGTTCTGACACCAAATTTTAAGCAAACATAGTTAGAGGACGTTTCCAACACTGGAAACATTACATCATTATTAATAACAAGCAACATAATTACGATTATTGGTAAGGAACAATGTTACACTGTAATGTTGGTGTGTTGGAGTGTATTGTTTCAAAGTAATTATTGCAGTATACTGTGGTGACAGCCTCGGTAACGGTTATACCCTTGTGATTTACGACCCTAATTACCCAACATTTTTCATCGATTTGGTGACAGCTGAACTTGCGTCGAAGGAGTACGCGTGCTGTATCAATTAGCTCACCACAATATTGATCCCAGTTCTACAGTAGGTAGAATATTTATTATAAGTACGTTTAAAAAACGCTACATTCACGCATTATATTATTCAATGATTATTTTTTAAATTAAATATTAATCATATGTATCGTATTTCTACATAATAACCTACATTCACGTATTCGTACACCTACCGAGTAGCCTACACCTCACCGGTACTTAGTGTAGCTCTACACACTACTGTACAGCATCACAATAAATGTTACACTACTGCACATAAACGAATCAGTAGTATCTGTACAAGTTATAAAGTTTATAAATAAATTTGCGCTGTAAAACACTATTTGTTAAATAAGCTGTTATTTACGTAGATTTTCCACTGGGGATTGATGAATTTTGATTTCGTCCCCCCCCCCCCCCCCTCATCCTTCCCTATCTGGCCCCTCCTTAACTGTATAACCTATAATTAATATACTTTAATATATTATAGGAGGCCATAATTTAACCACAATATATTAATTTAGCTACATTATTATTAAGAGTCTTATAAAGCTACACAAATTCGATTTGCTTTCCAGCTCACAAATAAACTATGGTAGGTAGGTATAACGACAATAACAGCATTTTTACAGATACAGATAGCCTACTGCACATGCAGATAGGTGGAGGGGAGGGGGGGGGGGGGTGGCTCGACGCAATCAAAATTCATCTCTCACCACGGGACGCAAATAGCAGCTGATTTCTCTCAAAATTAAAAAACCTGTATAGACCTTGGTTTATTGTTTTGGTTAGAATAACTCGTCATTGTAACCTGCTCCCTTCCCTTAATTGAGCATTTAACATTGAGACGAATATTAATTCTCCGAGATGGGATTTACGTCCAGTTGCCCTCCCTCTGCTTCGAACATGATGAGTTAAGAACAGCAGATGTTCAACGCAATAAATTTGCAGAGAAGGCATTTAGTAAATAGCAGGAAATGAAATCGAACAGACAATCTTTGTGAGGGCAGTGCAACTAATGCCGATCGCTTGATGAACTTTATGTGTTATAAAGATTGATTTTTATATCCCTCAAACCATTTTGTCCGCTGATTAATTGCTGGAGAAAACGGAGTTATTCTAAACCTTTGCGTTTGGAACTGAACATAATTCGAGGCAGTGAATTATACTGCCTACATCTCAGTCTTCGGAACCGAACGCAGTAACAACATTATCGATTTTTGTAACGTTTATAAATGAAACTCTCAGTTTCTCTGCGTCATTTGGTTTTGGGCAATATTGTCGCAAGTGCTCATTTATTTTTGCTACCGGCATAATTTTATCGAATCGAGATTTGTGCGTTTGTGGTATCTTTTTTTATATAAGGGTTTTCAGTCACACTCTGTGGAATAACCTCTTTAAAAACGCGGAACAGCGGAACTACCACTTTTGAGGAACATTCATTTTCATATCACATAAAGTTCATTCCTTAGATTCGGCTTATTTTTAAACTTTACGACACGAAAACGAACTACAGAGTAGGAAAATATTTTTATAAAATGTTCGTTTGTTTTCAAAATATTTTTCTTTACATAATGGACGATTTCATTATTTAATTGATATTAATTTATCGTTATTTTAATTATTGTTAGTAACATTGTTAGTACAGTAGCTGTTATTTTTATATTAATTTAATTACAGTAAATGTGTCTCTTAATCAAAAAATTACAGAAAGTAAGTAAAGCTTTATTCTTAAATTGTTACTTTTCGCTCGGATATACCCAAAACCGGGAGAAAAAGTTGCACTTTTTCCCTAGGGAAAAAACGTTTCCCATAGGAATGCATTGATTTTACTTTTTTTCCCGGTGAAAATAGTAAAATACAATATTTTTGGCGGAATTTCTTAAATTGTTGTTGAAAAAGCATCGAGGTGAAAAAAAGGTTTGCACGTAATTTTGAACAAAATCCATTGACACACTCAAAAGTTATTGCTACTTTATTGTCTGCGCGGCGTACTCCAAAACGGAA
>JAUCBJ010002042.1:0-32321 GCA_032718475.1 Nemertoderma westbladi | reverse complement strand
ATAGCATTGTTGGTGCGACAAAATTATCTAGTAAATGCCATTTTATTACAAGTCAACAAGAACACTCTTATTTATTACACTGCTTCTGGGGTCTAACGCATATCCTCGACTGGGCCACTCGTTTGACCAATGGCAGGTTCCCTGAGCGAAACAGGAAGTCACGTGGGAAGGGAGGTATGCATTTCTAATAGAGAGCGCCTGTGGAATCGGACAAGGGTCTTTCGAATATCTCACCCACTCGACGAAAGATACTACCTGGATCGGCATGCTGCATTGCAGCTGCATTTTTAAGAATGCTGTGCCGGCTTGTCGACAAAATTGCACCACCACAACTCCCTATCACCCATGACATTTGCTAGATCATCCGCATCTTCAAGGCCAGTGTCCTTTAAGATGTGTCTCAAGAGAGTCATGAGCTGTCCACCATGCTTATTCACTCCATGAGGCTGCCAAAGTACAAGATTATGCACTGGCTGGTCCTCATGGCGAAAGCAATGTTCTGCAAAGCGGAGGCGATTTTGTTCTAGTGTCAAGCTTGGGGGAACCAATGAGACACCTCCAATGTTATATAGTGTCTGGTTGGAGATGTGTGCATTGTACTTGACACAATGAACCCGGCGTAGCATTCTTGTGAATGTGCCACCCAGAGATTTGGTGTCCTCACCAGTTATAGCCCAGCATGGACTCCCATAGAGGAGTACTGGAACTACTGCTGCTCTAAATAATGGGACCTTAAGTTTCCAATTAATTCTCGGTGACTTCCAAATCCTGGAAAGCCTATTCAAGGCAACCCATGTCTTTCCCTTACGTATTCGAAGGAACTTCCGGATCCATCATCCCATGTAACAGAAGTCGTCCACATGCTCAAGCATACCATCCTTTGAGCTTATGCTCTTCCGATCAGAGACTTGCTGAGGACTTTCAAAGTTAACTCTCAAAATTGTAGTCTTTCTGGAGTTAATAAAAAGAAGCTATACTACTAGAAGCAGCATGTTCTAATGAGCTGAGGAGCCGTTGGGCTCCTTCTAGTGATTCTGAGAGTACTCTTAAGTCATCAGCAAAGTCTAGATCAGTTAGGTACTTGGCAGGATTTCCTCGACTTCTGGAGCCAGTACGTGGAGTTATCATCACCCCATCATCATTATGATGATCTGATGACATACGTAGAACATAGTCAACCACAATTATGAACAAGAATGGTGCAAGTGTGTCTCCCTGGAGGACGCCCCATAACACTTCAAATGGTTCTGTGTCACCGTCAACAGTAGACACAAATGTTTTCGAACCAACGTATACTGATCTGATTGCTGCAATAATTTCACCAGGAATCCCATATTATGAAAGTATGTTGAACATACGTAAACGAGAGACTGAATCAAAGGCCTTGAAGAAGTCAACAAAGATACAGCCAGATGCCTGTCTTTCTTTTTTGATAACTCTTCAATTAGCCTTCTAAGTGCCAAAAATAGGCTCCATGGTCCCACGACCTTTACGGAACCCATTCTGATTTCCATGGAGCAGTCTCCCAATGGGATCCCTGATGCGATTTAATAGAATTCTATTGTATAGCTTTGCAGCAATCGAGATCAATGAGATTCCCCAAAAAGAACCATAGAGTGTTAGGTATCCCTCTGGTGACCTTTGCCGGAGGAGTTCCCTTACATCATGTTAGCCTCTTAAAGGCAATGTATTCTACCCATATATATTCATATCCATATCCATATTCATATTCATATATATTGGTCATTCATTGTGCAGCCAGTTGGCATTCATTCCATTTATAGTGCAAAGGTGAAATAGTTTTCCACCACCTTGTTGCGCTACGGTGTGCTACCGGTATTACAGCATTCAGTCACTATATTTAACATCAGTAGATTAACAAAAGTAAATTTCACCAATAAACTCTTTCATTCACCGGCCTACGGCCAAGTCAACCACCCAGTCAGTATCCAGCGCAAGCGCATAGGGAACTTCACCACAGTCAACCAGGACGGGATCCCGCGCCGACAAGGATCCCATCAAACAAAAACCAAACCCCTTTTTTAAGACCTGCCCCACCAACAAATCCCTCGTAGATTTGTTAATTAACCATGTCGGTGTGGTGTCGTTACACGGGAAAATAACTGCTGGTTGGGTAATAACTGACGAAGTTAGAATAATTGCGACCTGGACAATTGCGACCCGGTCAATTGAGACCCATGATTTTAGAAAAAATTGATGGGTCGCAATTGACTGGGTCGCAATTGTCCTGGTCGCAATTGTCCGGGTCGCAATTGTCCGGATCCAGATATAAAGATGTAATGTATATCATTGGTAAATATTATTGTATATCATGGAATTACGACCCGGACAATTGCGACCCGTAATTTTATTTAAAAACATGGGTCGCAATTGTCCAGGTCGCAATTGTCCTGACTCCTAACTGACTAATTACATAACTAATTATTTAAGTAATTAGGTTCACTTTACTACTATTTTTATACATAGCAACCCACTACTACTGCTTTAAAAAATACAAACCATAATAAAAGCTTTTATCCGAAGGGCAGCTAGGCATCTGATCTCTTCCTTCACATCCGCCACCCCATCTCTCCTTTTCGCAACCCTTCCATCTTTTGGTAAGGACTTCCGCGGGAAATGAAAGACCTTTGGGGCAAACACTATTATCCAAAGTCCATTCACTCCAAACACCGACATCTACAAGAAAACACGTGTTGATATTGTCGTGTTTATCACCACCAAACAAAATGAATTATATGAATATAAACAAATATTAACGCATAATAATGACGTCTTTCAAAATACACAATATTACCACAACATTTGTAAAGAAAGGGTGTGGGAGCTCTCTTGTGTAGTTGGAGTAACAAAATGAATTGTGGCTGAATATAATTTGATAATACAAAAAAAATATTTTTTGCTACTGTTGTTTATTATTATCCAAACATATGGGACATTAACGGTGGGACAGCATGATATTAAAACACATTATAAACATTAATGTTATATAAACCCAGTTGAAGGTACATTAAAACGTACTTAAAAATCGATAAATTAAAACCACGTAGGATAGGTCAAATTTATAAAATGAAAATAATAATCCTGTATAATTCAATATAATGCACTAAGAACCGGTTTGTGCAGATGATGATGGGAAGAGCTCTACCTGGTGGTGGTGCCCATTTATTTATCTCTTACAATCCACGATATAACTTCGGAACCAGTAATATTGGATGTGGGAACTGCTTCCAACCAATGGCTAGCATGGTCAATCATAGTAAAAATATGCCTATGATTGTCCGAACTGTGTAACCGACCCACAATATCAACTGCGAGAAATTCACGATGTTGAATCTCCGGAAATTGAGGAAAACATTATAACACCTTGACGAGTTTGGCCTTGATCTGGGAGTACTGGTCGACAGCAGGGGGATCCCGGATCAGCTGGAGGAGGCGAATGGCGGTGTCTTGGTCGAGGGCCTCGGCCTGTGCGAACCAGACCTCAGGCTGGGTAGTGGGTAGTCCATAAGGCGAGCAGTTTCAGGGAAGCAGCATTTGACTCCGCCATGGTGAAGGCGTGGGAGTGGGGTGTAAGTAATGTGAGGGATGTCAGTTGCAGTTCGGCTCAATAAATCTTGCTAAGCAGTCAGGTCAGTATGCAATTTCCTGCCATACTGCTATATCTCATAATACATAAAATATATCGAGCAGCTCGGTACCAGTAAGACGTACAGGTAGTGACTCATCTCGAGATCTATCCGAGTCTGTATATCACCCTACGTAGCTAGATGTAGTTTGTAAGTGGCACCGCCACAATTTATTATATTAAAATAATATAATCTTATATATTATATATATATTTTTTTACGTTTTTTTTCCTCCAAGGCGCACATTTCCATTTGTCTATCTTCTTTTCCTTCTATTTCTTTGCCCACTTCATCACATTTGCACTGAAAATAAAAGGATCTATTGAGATTCTATAATGTAATAAATATATATTATAGGTTTGTAAAATATGATTGTGATGTATTTTATCTAACATTGTTACTAAACTGTATCAGAGTGTAGCCATATAGTTGTGACATCATGGTCACACTAATAATGAATTCTTACTACACTTTGTAATTTAATTTGATCTTGATTATTCCATAGACAATATTAATCAGAGGCGGATCCAGGAATTTAATTTCCATGGTAGCGCAAATTGTGAAGTTTATGTTTTGGTCTGAGGGTCTGGGGGGCAGAGCCCCATGTTGTAAAGGGGACGGACTCCCAGCCCGGATTTTTATTTAAATTTCAATATAAAAATTTTGATGCAAAAATAATAAAATGTTTCAATTCTGACAATTCTGAGATTATCTGACATCTTATTGATTTGATGATTTTCGATAACTAAAAACATTTTATTAAAAAAAGTTACAATATATTTTACTAATTTAACGATGGGTAACACATCCTCGTTTTCAGGTATTGATATTCTTTTTTACAAACGATCAATGTCACTTGTGATTGTAATTTAATTGTTTGTAATTGATCTTGATTAATCCATAGACCATGACCATATTAATGCATATGACTTGCATAAGAATCAAGGCTCTTACCCATAGATTTTATTAATGCTGATGCCGTATTCTAAGAAGTCATGTTGAGGTAGGCCTAACAGTATGTCATTCATCACTTATGCAGACAGCAAGCGCGATGTAACTGGTTCAGTCACTACCTTCACCTTGTAGGTCTACTTCTGCTGCCTGTAGGCTGCAGAAAGGCATATGCTACATAGTTTTGTTAGTGGTACGGTATCAGTACCGGGCCCGGTATAATCTACGATTTTTAATTATAATTTATAAAATTTCGAAATTTGAAAATAAAACGACATTCAAACTTAATTTAACCCTGTTAGTTCAGGGGGTATAAAATGTTCAAATACTGGGAGGTGGGACATAAATTGATCCCCCTCTAAAATCTACAAATTTTAACGAAAACATCTAATCTTAATCAGATAGAAAAATTTACTTGGGTTGTTGTTTTGCAGCCCCAATTTTTTAAGTAAGTGAACAATTTTTAAAAAAATGTGAAAGTTACAATTTTCAGAGTGGAAGGGTTTACTGTGGAAAATCACCCATGGTGGTGAACAGGCATTCCTTGGCTTAACGAGCCTAAAAGATTCTCCCATTCATATATTTGTTTTTTGTTTATGTCGTTTTTGTTTGTATTGTTTGTGTTGTTTTTTGATGACCTAGGGCTGAGCACTACTTTGGGCGTAATGTCCTGATCCTATGTTTTTTGTTGGGTATTCGGTAGGTGCTAAAATGCACAACGAGCAACAATGAGCAACAATGAGCAACAATGAGCAACAATGAGCAACAATGACCAACAATGAGCAACAAGGAGCAACAATATGCAACAACGAGCAACAATGAGCAAGAACGAGCAACAATGAGCAACAACAAACAACATTGAGCAACAGCGAGCAATAATAAAGTACAACAACGAGCACCAATGAGCAACAGAGTTATCGAGGAATATCTGTCTGCCAATCTGCCTGTCAGAATGTAAGATAGACAGAAGAAAACCAACAAACAGACAGAATACATTCCACCAAATATTAAAACTGACATCGGAAATATCGTTTTCTATGCATTTTTCAACCGCATTGGAGACATGTACAAAATAAAAAAAATATACAGTAAGGGGGGGGGGGGGGGGTGTAGGGGGCGTTGCTACACCCCCCCCCCCCCCCCCCCATATATTTCCCGATATTTGCCATTTTATGTAATCTGAAACTACCTGTTAGTGGAGGATGAGAATGAAATGGAATCAGTTACTGCCAGCAGCGGCTAGAAGTGTGGCTCATTGTTGCTCGATGTTACTCGTTGTTGGTCATTGTTGCTCGTTGTTGTTCGTTGTTACTCGTTGTTGCTCGTTGTTACTCGTTGTTGGTCATTGTTGCTCGTTGTTGTTCTTTGTTACTCATTGTTGCTCGTTGTTGCTCATTGTTGCTCATTGTTGATCGTTGTTGCTCATTTTTGAACGTTGTTGCTCGTTGTTGGTCATTGTTGTTCGTTGTTGCTCATTGTTGCTCGTTGTAGTACTTTTTATTACTCGTTGTTGCTCATTGTTACTCGTTGTTGCTCATTGTTGCTCATTGTTGCTCATTGTTGATCATTGTTGCTCATTGTTGCTCGTTGTTGTAGTTTATTATTGCTCGTTGTTGCTCAATGTTGCTCATTGTTGCTCGTTCTTGTACTTTATTATTGCTCGCTGTTGCTCATTGTTGCTCGTTGTAGGTCATTATTGCTCGTTGTTGCTCATTGTTGCTCGTGGTTGCTCTTTGTTGCTCGTTGTTGTTTGTTGTTGCTCATTGTTGCTCGTTGTTGTACTTTGTTATTGCTCGTTGTTGCTCATTGTTGCTCGTTGTTGTACTTTGTTATTGCTCGTTGTTGCTCGTTGTTGGTCATTGTTGCTCGTTGTCGCTCATTGTTGGTCATTATTGCTCGTGGTTGCTCGTTGTTGCTCTTTGTTGCTCGTTGTTGTTTGTTGTTGCTCATTGTTGCTCGTTGTTGTACTTTGTTATTGCTCGTTGTTGATCATTGTTGCTCTTTGTTGTTGCTCATTGTTGCTCGTTGTTGTACTTTGTTATTGCTCGTTGTTGCTCATTGTTGCTCGTTGTTGTACTTTGTTATTACTCGTTGTTGTTCATTGTTGCTCGTTGTTGCTCGTTGTTGCTCATTGTTGCTCGTGGTTGTTCGTTATTGGTCATTGTTGCTCTTTGTTGCTCGTAGTTATTGCTCGTTGTTGCTCATTGTTGCTCGTTGTTGCTCATTATTGCTCGTGGTTGTTCGTTATTGGTCATTGTTGCTCGTTGTTACTCATTGTTGGTCATTGTTCCTCGTTTTGCTCATTGTTGCTCGTTGTGCATTTTAGCACCTACCATAAGATTCTATTGTTTTACCCATAGATTTTATATACATACCAACCAAGCGCCCATTAGTCAGTATGTCGGTACATTCAATTATCATTTTATGAAATGTAGAGCAGAATTCCGACATTAAATGCAAATTGTAAAATCTGATATATTTTTTATACTGTATGTTTTTGCCCCAGCAACCTACCAGTTTTTTCATTGGTATCATTGATTTACTTACTGTACAGGCGGGAGGGCAACCAAAGCGGGGCTGCTTGGAATAAATTTTGTCATTACGTCTTATCATTGATTTTGCAATATATAAAAATTATGAATTATTTATTTGTTTTATAGATTTCTCTAAAGCATACGATAGGGTACCACGTAGCAAGATGCTGGATGAATTAAGACTGTTAGGATATGGAAAACGTATGCTATTTGCTATTAAGGCTCTTCATAGGGGTACTTGTGCGGTTTTAAAATCCGCGACTGTGGGGCGAGCCACGAAGTGAGTGAGCCTTAGCGTAGGGGTACCATTAATCGACACCTTCAAGGCAGAACCCCCTAAGTCGATTTTTGTAGTTCTGAGATAATCGATAAAACCTGTTTATTTTTTAGAGAGATGCCTCAGTTTACATGTTATTGTGTTTTTTGACAAATAAATATATATAGAATTCATATAACTAAACTTTCTATTTAATTTAGAATCACCTTTGAAATATATTGCGGTTTTTTAGTAAAAATTCGGACTTATGGTGTTTTGCCAAAACAAGGCATCCTCAATTAGGCAAAACACCATAAGTCCGAATTTATACAAAAACACGCAAAATATATCAAATTATAGCCAAGGCGTATCGTGGTCCTTAATTATTTAGTCCGTAGTGCGCACGTAATACATGTGCGCATTTGTTATTAGCTAACGTGCTATCTAATATGTTAACTAGCACATGAGCAGGTGTTAGTATTACCTGTAAACGCAATAATAACAAATAAGCACATACAATCCAGCTAACACACTTGCGCACATGTTGGAAATTTTTGACTTCAAAATTCTAAAGTGCTCCATAAGATTTTGATATTTTGGTATTAATTGCTTCTAAAATAAGTACGGGACTGTAGTTAGAATCATGTATCAATACAAATTGAACAAAATGTAGCTAAATGCAGAACAATAAGAACAAAATTTAGATTCAAGCAAACGGAACTCTAAGTACAAAATATAGCCATGGGTGGTACTCTACAGTAAGAACAAAGTCTGGCTACGTCATGACGAATAATTAAAGACTGTTTTTTCTACAGTACGTGGCAACATTTTGAGCAACTCTATCAGCAACTTAGTGAACATGTCAGGTTGCCGATCAAGTTGCTCTATGTAAACGCGAAGTTTGTTGCTGTAAAAGAGGCCTCATATAACGGAGACTAAAAGTTAATGTTACTCAAATTAAGTTGCTTGTTGCTGACCAAGTTATCCAAAACGTCCGGAACCCCATAGCAACTTGGACACAAACATTAAATGAAGGACATATATTTATCAGCGCCACAAACATTAATGTGGGACAAACATTAATCAGGGGGACAAACATTAATCAGGGGGACAAACATTAATGTGGGACATAAACATTGATGTGGGACACAAACATTAATGTGGGACATAAACATTGATATAGGACACAAACATTAATGAGGTACACAAACATTAATGTGGGACATAAACATTGATGTGGGACACAAACATTAATGTGGGACATAAACATTGATATAGGACACAAACATTAATGAGGTACACAAACATTAATGAGGGACACAAACATTAATGAGGGACACAAACATTAATGAGGGACACAATCATTAATGAGGTACACTAACATTAATGAGGGACACAAACATTAATAAGGTACACAAACATTAATGAGGGACACAAACATTAATGAGGGACACAAACACTAAACGAGGGACAGATATCAATCATTTGTGACCCTGATTAATATCTGTGTCCCTTATTAATGTATGTGCCCTTGATTAATGTGTGTCCCTAATTAATGTTTTTGTCCCTTATTAATGTTTGTACCACTTAATGTGTGTCCCTGATTAATGTTTGATTCCCTGATAAATGTTTGTATCCCAGATTAATGTTTGTGTTCCCTCAATAAGGTTTGTGTCATGGCCGCAATACAAACCAGTATATAAATGAGAAATTACGGGGTTTTGCCAGGATATTGTTTCTGATTTAAGGGGTTTTACAGGTTGTTATTTCTGATTTAAGGGGTTTTGCCAGGTGGACTGAGAATTTACGGTGTTTTGCAAGCCAATTATTGACATGTGGGGTTCTGCCTCGAAGTGGGCATAAGTTACGGGGAACTGTCTTTGGCTTATAACTCAAAAATGGCTGGTAGAAAAGATTCGGGGTTCCGCCAGACGAAAAAGCCGATATCGAATTACCCCAAAAGTCAAAAACATGAAAATCGAAAAAAATCGACTTAGGGGGTTCTGCCTTGAAGGTGACGTAATCAACCTGCTGTTCTGTCGTTCTGTCGCTTTTTTTGCGGTGTTCAATTTTTAACGTTAATAACTCGATCAATCCTCGATGAAATGTAACCAAACTTGGTACACAAATAGTCTGTCAAAAGTTTAGAAATTTTCCAAGTTGAATTTGCTTGGGGCCTTCGTGCAGCACCAGTGTAACTGTCTTACAGTTATAATAAATTTCTTTATCCAAAATTATAATGCTTGGCATCTGCCTGCAGGTTGCTAGGAGACTAAATCAGCTGGGTTTCTAGCAAATTACGAAATTACAGTACTGCAGTAATAATACCATTGTGGCCTGTCTGCCTGTACCGGTACTATACGCAATGTCAATCCCTGAATCAGGAATCCTGCAATCAGACAATACAGCAATACTGCAATACCATACTGTATTTGGTGTTTTACGGTACCGGTACTGGCTGACTGGTACCGCGGTACCGGTGCAGTGATTAGATCACGTATATTGCTGTACTGGTACAGGACAGGCCTAATTCTGTAGACCCTAATTAGCCATGCTATGCACTAGCACTGCAGTGCGGAATCCGGAGTAACCTGCGGACTAACCAGCTGACCGGCATTCTAAGATAAGGTACCCACTACCAGAGTCTACCCAGCTGCCCAGAAAAGTGTTGGAATTGAAATCAAACAACTCACCACCAAGGCCGCCTCTGTCTGTTGACCTCGACTTTCGGTATCGCTGCCGCTACGTGCAAACTGGACTAACCGTAACCGAGGATGAAGTAATCCGGTTTTTTAATCTCACTCTGCCATCACGATCACCCAGTGCCCGGTGGTGTTGAATTTGACACGCATTGTACATGCAGTAGGCCTACTGCACCGAGTTTCCGCTGGTCGGGTGCAAACTGGCAAACTGGGGACTGCATCTACATTGCCACACTATAACTCGGGCTCATGAGGAATGAGTGCTGCGTAGACTATATTCCTATAAACCAAAACCATACCTGGCTTCGCCTATTGAACGCATTATAAAGATCGTCAGTCTTCGTTTAGGAAAGATATTTAAATACAAAACAGGACGAGCACAACGAGACTTATAATGAAGACGAGTACTGCGTTGACTATTATTATTATATAAACCACCTGGCTTCACATATTGAACGCATCCCTTGTTATTATTATTATAAAGAGCGTCAGCCTTCGTTTAAGAAATATATTTAAATACAAAACAGGACGAACTCAACGAGGCTTATAAAGAAGACGGAGTACTGCGTTTATTATATTCCTATAAACCACATGGCTTCGCATATTGAACGTGCGATTGGAAATAAGTTTGTGCTACCCTTCCGCCCCGTCAGCCCGTGGGTGGTAGATGTCGCGGTTATGTATTGTTTGGTGGGAAGGGGGGGGGGGGGGGGGGGGTGCAGATTAAAAGGGCTGAACACGTACTGTCCCCCTTTCTTTGATTGATTGGCGGTGTGGTTAAATTTCTCAAATACTGATTTTGTGATACAGTCGCTCAATTTTAATTTGTATCTCATAACTGGGCCTCGTGCTGCTCGAAGGCCCCACGAACGTGTTATAACATCTATAGGTATGCGTCAATGTGCAGCTACTAGTAGCACTTTATTTTATATTTACGTTAGTTAATAGATTGAATAGATTGGTAGTTATGATAAAATCTGCATATCAGTCTGACGGTTTTCTTGGTGTAATGCAGATCCTCCTACTAATGGATGATACTGTGGGGTGAGCGACGAAAGTAAGCGAGCTTCCCGGGTTGAGAATCGTATCATATTAGTAAAGTACTACCTAATGGCAAGGTACTGGCATGATACTTTTACTAAATTTTTACAATTACCACATTTTGCATTATTTGTTAAGGAATTAAAAAATACTTGCCAAGTACAGTATAGATTTTAAGAAATATTTGGGTGGGCACTTATCATGCAATGCACTTACCAAATTCTTAACAAATTTTGTATACCTAGAACATACTTTCGTTGACTTTATAACTTGACAAAAATTTAATAAGAACTTTAGTGGTGCTTGACACGCATTGCAATTAAAAATCAGTCACATGATCCACCGCCAATAAATGACTCATACAGTCATTTTGTCGTCAGTAGGCCTACTGCTGTACTGCAGAGTTGCGTTTATTGAGTTTTCTTTATTTACGTTTAATTGTTTAATGAGTTTTGCTTACTTTAATAAATAGTGTATAAGGTTTTGTTACTTTAATTTATACTGGTAGCTTTATTGCTGTTTGTTTACTTCAATTCAATTGTTTATTGTATTTTGTACTCTTTAATTTTGTTATTCTTTATAGAGTTTTGTAATCTTTAATTGTTTAGTGCCTGTTGTATACTTGTTTTGTTTATTGTTTATTTGTTTTGTTTGTACTGTCTATATCGTTAATGAAATATTTATGGTTTGCCTAATTGTCCGATTGTTGCTAATTGACAATTTAATTGAATTAATGCCTAATTGATACAATTAAAATTCAAATGTTTTGAATGTTAGTGAAATTTGATTAATAACAATTGACTTTGGAAGAATTGGAATTTAAAAAAGGCCTCATAATCCAAAGACATATATTGAACTCCGTGATGTTGTTGGGGATCTGGCCTCTCTAGCATTTGGACCACGAAACGTGACAGTCGGAACCCATAGTCAGAGACCAGCCTGGATTAAGTGGAGAGGCAGGACTTGGTGTGATGTATGAGTTCGGGGGCATTCAACCGGCAGACTCAGGCGTTGTTAGATATCAGGGTCGTAAACCTTGACGCCAAGCCATATGCGGGACGCCCCCCGATGAGGGTCCTAGAATCTGTGGAGGACGCTAAAACCGCACTATATGTGGAACCAGCGAGACAGAGGAGAGCGGACTTTTGCACCCTTCGTAGTCTCTTGTCTCTCCGTAGAATGGAGTTCTGGCACCGCATGCCAACAAGCTCCCGAGTATCTTCGCTGATAGGTTACACCACAACTGGGACAGACCTTATAGCACCGTCATGGAGTGGGTTCGCCGCCGTGTGCAGTTCGCCATAGTTCGAGGGGCTTCTCATTGCATCAGGGAGTCGAGGCTAAAGTGGCACAGTGGTCTGGGTACGGAGGATGGAGCTGGATTGCCGATCACTCCACTCGTCTGACGCTGTAAACTGAATCTGTAAACTATGTAATGTGTTGTGCTTTCTCTTATTTGTATCTGTGTTATCTATTTGGCATTATAGTTACTGTAGGTTCTTGTAAAACTCTCAGAGTATAATATTAATTGTAATTTTGCTTTATATTATATTATTGTTAAAGCCGTTTCATTGTACTAAACGGGGGTCTGGGGTTTGGGAGCGGCAGCTCCAAATAAAAAATAACAAAATGAAGATAAAAAAGTAGGCCTACTTTAAAAATATTTTCCCTGATTTTTTATTCTGTTTTTTCCAGACATTTTCCCAAGGAAACCGTCTTTTCTCACAGACACCGGGTAGTACCGGTAACGAAATTGTAAAAAAAAATGCCCTAAAATTCAACTGGACCACCACAATGAACCGCTAGTTATCCTGCATCTAATCTCAATAATAACCTTATATCTATATCGTATTACAATACCAGTACTATGAATGGTAGCCGTAGCACTTCATTATTTGGAATTCCTTGTATTAATGATTTTGAACATGTCTAAAATCATTTTTAATGTTTCTGTGTATGTATTTCTAATTTTAATTTATTCATTGAACCACTATTTTCGTTGGGAAAAGTTAACCCTAATGTTCAAAATACAATTGCTGCAATCCATATAGTTATAATATAATAATAATGATGATGTTATTGGTAACTTTATATGACGGGTGATAAATTTTCTATTTTATTTCGTGCTCAAATCGTAATCTACTGTAGCGCTTGATAAGATTACAAATTTGAATTAAATAGTTTTATTGCATAAACAGAAATGAGGAATACCATTTTTGAACTTTTTGGATAAATTTTTCCGACGTAACTGTGTTTTAGTGTAGACCTACAGTATTTGCGCGTTTATATCTGATGTGTATATATCTATGTAACGTACAGTAATAATATGTTTGTTTATATGTTGTTTATATTAAAAACATTGATTCTCTGTATTAATTTGTTTACATATGTCATGGGGGGGGGGGGGGGGGGGGGGGGTTGCAACAGTATCAAACCAAACACATGTGCATACATCACTCACTATGATGATGTTCCATGTGTTGTTTCTCTTGTCTGATGGGAGGGGAGGGGGGGGGGGGGAGGGCGCAGGTCTGCGTCGCAAATTTGCGACACAGGTTCGAACTAGTGCCGGGAATATATAAGATACAGATATATGCTAGATTTGTAATGCGCATGTTATTAGTTCATTACACTTGCAAAGTGCTTGCATATATCATCGGTTACATATAAAGCACGTTTATATATCCTGTAATACTTGTCAGTCACATTGCAACAACTTGCTAAACATTATAAACTTGCAATGTCCTTTTTATGAAATTGGAAAATTTGTTAAGTACTTTACTCACCCTTTGCACCAGCGTTGCTAAGCGTTCTAAGCCTTTCTAAGCAGACTTGTTTAGAACTTAGGAAATATACTAAGAATCTCAACCCGGGAGGCCTAATAACTCCCCTCTCCACCCCCAGTGCAGTAGGTAGTAGGCCTAATAACTCCCCTCTCCACCCCCAGTGCAGTAGGTAGTAGGCCTAATAACTCCCCTCTCCAGGATAGTTCTTTTTACAGAACACAGCAGAACACAGTAGAACACAGCAGAACACAATAGAATAAAGGCGGAACATAGGCGAACACAGCTGTAATTAAAATCTACAGCAAAAAATAACACACTTGGGAAAGTACCGGATTTAATCATACAACTGTAAGATGTCAATTACATATTTAAATTAAATGGCGTTTTCCATATCCTCCAAAATAAATTACCTGATCAGAGTTGCCCGATCAGCTGTTCGGTAAGGCCTGTACCTGTTACTAGTCCAGCAGTCTGCCTGTTCCAATACTGCAGTAGGCCTAGTGCTGTAGAGACATGTACAGACTGTACATTGTACAGGCAGATAGATGTAGGCATTTACCGGCAATTACCGGGCACAGTGTAGAGTATATTACCAATGTACTGATATAGGCCTACTCAGCTACCGGTACTGTACTGCTGTAGAACTAACCAACTCTCCATGGTTACAGGATAGTGAGAAGTAATTTATTTTGGAGGATATGGAAAACCGCCATTTAATTTAAATATGTAATTGACATCTTACAGTTGTATGATTAAATCCGGTACTTTCCCAAGTGTGTTATTTTTTGGTGTAGATTTTAATTACAGCTGTGTTCGCCTATGTTCCGCCTGTATTCTATTGTGTTCTGCTGTGTTCTACTGTGTTCTGCTGTGTTCTGTAAAAAGATATATCCCCCTCTCCACACCCAGTACAGTAGGTAGTGGGCCTAATCACTCCCCTCTCCACCCCCAGTGCAGTAGGTAGTAGGCCTGATCACTCCTGTCTCCACCCCCAGTGCAGTATGCGTACTGTAGATGGTTTCAACACTCCAGATTAGATTAAATAGTAAATAACAACTTTTTATATCCCACCGGTAGGCCTACTAATTAATTGATTTATAAGTACCTTAAAAGTATTAAGTAACTGATAAGTAATTTATAACATTACCAATGTTGTTATGTGATGATATTATATTTTAATCTCTATTTTTTAGACATATATTGGACCTACATTAGTTTCTGTAAACCCATACAGAGGGTTGGACTATTACTCGGAGCATGTAATCGCGAGTTACAAGGAGGCCAAAGAATTCGAGTTGCCACCCCATCTGTACGCTGTGGCGGAGAATGCCACAGTCAATCTGGTGGACGAAGGGAGGAGTCAATGCGTCATCATATCTGGAGAAAGTGGATCAGGTTAGTTTAATATCGTTACTAACAATAATAATCTACAGTATTATTCTCTATGGATTCATTATTTATTAAGTTATTTTGTTACATTATCTCAACTTAACAGCGTTCTGGTGAAATACAAAAAATGCTGCAAAGTGCTACTTTGCAGCTTTGCGGCCTATAGGACAGAATGCTGCAAAGTAATCAATAACATGGAAACAACTTCAATTACCGTATTCCAGAATGTATTATATCCATTTAGTTCCTCGTCATCGATTTAGTGGGGGTAGGTCAAACAAAATATCAAAAAAAGTTAATTCTTCATGGTCAAAGCTGATCTAAAATATGATCGGTTAAATTATTTCTAAGAATTTTAGACTGAAACTTTCAAACTAAAAACATCTACTGGAGTGTTTCGAGTAGATTAAAAGGGATTCTGACTCAATAGGCCTACCGGTACCACAGATATGGTCATCCAAAGTCAGCTTATAATAGATACGAATAAGCGTTTAGTGTAAGAAATGTTATCTACTATACAATGCACTTCTAACGCTATATTTAGATTTTGAATACGTTCAGTAGTTTTGTCAATATATCCATATATACAAATTTACCTATACTCAAAATAAATTTTTTTTTAAAGAATTTGGGAATTTGCTAACTTTGCAATAGTGGAGCGTAGGGAGCGACCTTGGGGAGGTGGTCGGATTGTGGGTGGTGATAATCATTGTAACTATATTTATTGGGTAGGGTAGGGGGTGGGGTTAGTAAACCACTCTTGCATATATTATTATTGATATACAAAATTATATTTTCCATTCAAATATGATCCATCAAATGAATTTATTAATAGTATCTTGACATGCTATTATATGGGGAAAACCTACTCTAGCAACAATTCCAACAGCATTGTATCATATATAATAAACCCATGTATTATGATATTAGGGATTTGCATGCTTGATTTTATAATTACATATTAGATGTCAATATTTATTATTATTTAATAATCATAATTGAATAAAATATATTTGACTATGCTTATAGTGAGTCGATGATTCGATTAGAAGTAATTTCTACATCTCACTCAACTGATGAAAAGTAAATATAATCTTACAGCTGATAAAACTTATATTGTCACTTTGAGATGATTCAATATAATATCATCGAGAGGGGAAATCCTCAAGTTACCATAGTGAGCTATTCTTATTCTAAATAATAATGCTCTTTGAGGTCAGGACAGGCCCTTTTTTTAAAGCGGTTTGCACGCCACAATGACTATCCCATCAAGTAATTTAATTGAACAGGCATAATGGCATATTTGAACTCTTTATATTATTCTCTATATTATTACTCTTCATATTTGAAAACTTTATGTTCTATTTTTAGTGTCCATTTCAAAGAAATAAATTCTATACTGGAATGAAATAATTATGGGGCCTAACCAAATATAATGAAATACATGGAACCAGCGAAATCCATTTCTGTGTGGTGTTTGAAATAATTATATTGACTAAATATCAAGGATTTGACTTCTCGACCATATAATGCAGTGGAAGAGTGAGTCCCCTGAGTGCCCCCATTCATCTATATTGGCGCAATTGTAGGACTAATCCCATCACATGCGTACTTTTTAACCGGATAGTGTACAAATTTAGGAATCGCGTAATTTTTCTTGAAATTAATATCTCATATCTCTCCAAACCACGTACGCGTTTCGACCTTACTGGGTCTCATCAGCGTGGTGTCGGATTCGAACCTGGACCTCGATGTGGAAGCCGAGACTACGAGTGGAGCCGAGAGATATGGAGTATTAATTTCATTTCATTTCGAATCCGACACCACGCTGATGAGACCCAGTAAGGTCGAAACGCGTACGTGGTTTGGAGAGATATGAGATATTAATTTCAGGAAAAATTACGTGATTCCTAAATTTGTACACTATCCGGTTAAAAAGTACGCATGTGATGGGATTAGTCCTACAATTGCGCCAATAAAAGATAAGTTATTTTCGGTAAAATAAACTTATCATTCGAGGTTAAGACCCCTAAATCCCTTCCTATAATAAAATGTATAATAACAAACACCTCGAAAAATACAGCTTGCCAACACATTGTAACTATCAATAATCATCTATATGATATAGATGATACTGGCTTTTTCCCCAGACAAGTTGGGGTAATGGTGATAAATATACCTCCTACGATACTGGTACCCATCAATTTATCAGCATGATACAAATTGCATGAGATCCCTCATTGAATCTCGCATACGCATGAGTATGACAATCCTGTAGCTTATACGCCTGTACGCATAATGATTTATTATCATGTTATATACATAGTGGGTTGGGTACTGGGTAGAGGGCCATGATTATATATCCGTCGTGATCAGACGAGTACCACCGCGTGGAGAAAGTGCCACTATTCGGCTACAGAGAATATAATCTAGTTTTCATTACTGGATGTCACTTTTTTGTTTAACACTGATTCGTATAATTTCAGGTAAAACGGAAAATTTCAAATATATTTTGAACTATCTCGCGGTTGTGAGCGATGTTGTTATGGATACCAAATATAAACTCATCAACAGTAATCTTCTACTAGAAGCATTCGGGAACGCTAAAACTATTATAAATGACAACAGCAGTCGTTTCGGTAGATACATGGAGGTGCATTACGACTTTAAGGTGGGTTTATCCTACATTACGACTTTAAGGTGAGTTTATCGTACATTACGACTTTAAGGAGGGTTTATCGTACATTACGACTTTAAGGTGGGTTTATCGTACATTACGACTTTAAGGTGAGTTTATCTTACATTATGCTATTAAGGTGGGTTTATCGTACATTACGACTTTAAGGTGAGTTTATCTTACATTACGACTTTAAGGTGAGTTTATCTTACATTATGCTATTAAGGTGGGTTTATCTTACATTATGCTAATAAGGTGAGTTTATCTTACATTACGACTTTAAGGTGGGTTTATCGTACATTACGACTTTAAGGTGAGTTTATCTTACATTACGACTTTAAGGTGGGTTTATCGTACATTACGACTTTGAGGTGGGTTTATCTTACATTACGACTTTAAGGTGAGTTTATCTTACATTATGCTATTAAGGTGGGTTTATCGTACATTACGACTTTATTTAAGGTGAGTTTATCCTATATTACGACTTTAAGGTGAGTTTATCTTACATTACGACTTTAAGGTGGGTTTATCGTACATTACGACTTTAAGGTGAGTTTATCTTACATTATGCTATTAAGGTGGGTTTATCGTACATTACGACTTTAAGGTGAGTTTATCTTACATTATGCTATTAAGGTGGGTTTATCTTACATTATGCTATTAAGGTGGGTTTATCGTACATTACGACTTTAAGAAGAGTTTATCTTACATTACGACTTTAAGGTGAGTTTATCTTACATTATGCTATTAAGGTGGGTTTATCTTACATTATGCTATTAAGGTGAGTTTATCTTACATTACGACTTTAAGGTGAGTTTATCTTACATTACGACTTTAAGGTGGGTTTATCTTACATTATGCTATTAAGGTGGGTTTATCTTACATTATGCTATTAAGGTGGGTTTATCGTACATTACGACTTTAAGAAGAGTTTATCTTACATTACGACTTTAAGGTGAGTTTATCTTACATTATGCTATTAAGGTGGGTTTATCTTACATTATGCTATTAAGGTGAGTTTATCTTACATTACGACTTTAAGGTGAGTTTATCTTACATTACGACTTTAAGGTGGGTTTATCGTACATTACGCCTTTGAGGTGGGTTTATCTTACATTATGATTTTAAGGTGAGTTTATCGTACATTACGACTTTAAGGTGAGTTTATCTTACATTACGACTTTAAGGTGGGTTTATCGTACATTACGACTTTAAGGTGAGTTTATCTTACATTACGACTTTAAGGTGGGTTTATCGTACATTACGACTTTAAGGTGGGTTTATCGTACATTACGACTTTAAGGTGAGTTTATCGTACATTAAGACTTTAAGGTGAGTTTATCGTACATTACGACTTTAAGGTGAGTTTATCGTACATTACGACTTTAAGGTGAGTTTATCTTACATTATGTCTTTAAGGTGAGTTTATCGTACATTACGACTTTAAGGTGAGTTTATCTTACATTATGTCTTTAAGGTGAGTTTATCGTACATTACTACTTTAAGGTGAGTTTATCGTAAATTATGACTTTAATGTGAGTTTAACGTACATCACGAATTTAACGTGATTATATCTTACATTAAGATTTTAAGGTGAGTTTATCGTACATTACGACTTTAAGGTGAGTTTATCTTACATTACGACTTTAAGGTGGGTTTATCGTACATTACGACTTTGAGGTGGGTTTATCTTACATTATGATTTTAAGGTGGGTTTATCGTACATTACGACTTTAAGGTGGGTTTATCGTACATTACGACTTTAAGGTGAGTTTATCGTACATTACGACTTTAAGGTGAGTTTATCGTACATTACGACTTTAAGGTGAGTTTATCGTACATTACGACTTTAAGGTGAGTTTATCTTACATTATGTCTTTAAGGTGAGTTTATCGTACATTACGACTTTAAGGTGAGTTTATCTTACATTATGTCTTTAAGGTGAGTTTATCGTACATTACGACTTTAAGGTGAGTTTATCGTAAATTATGACTTTAATGTGAGTTTAACGTACATCACAAATTTAACGTGATTATATCTTACATTAAGATTTTAAGGTGAGTTTATCGTACATTACGACTTTAAGGTGAGTTTATCTTACATTACGACTTTAAGGTGGGTTTATCGTACATTACGACTTTGAGGTGGGTTTATCTTACATTATGATTTTAAGGTGAGTTTATCGTACATTACGACTTTAAGGTGAGTTTATCTTACATTACGACTTTAAGGTGGGTTTATCGTACATTACGACTTTAAGGTGAGTTTATCTTACATTACGACTTTAAGGTGGGTTTATCGTACATTACGACTTTAAGGTGGGTTTATCGTACATTACGACTTTAAGGTGAGTTTATCTTACATTATGTCTTTAAGGTGAGTTTATCGTACATTACGACTTTAAGGTGAGTTTATCGTACATTACGACTTTAAGGTGAGTTTATCTTACATTATGTCTTTAAGGTGAGTTTATCCTACATTATGACTTTAAGGTGAGGTTATCCTATATTACGACTTTAAGGTTGGTTTATCTTACATTACGACTTTAAGGTGGGTTTATCGTACATTACGATTTTAAGGTGGGTTTATCTTACATTAAGATTTTAAGCGGAGTTCATCGTATATTACGACTTTAAGGTGAGTTTATCGTACATTACGAATCTTAAGGTGGGTTTATCGTACATTACGACTTTAAGGTGAGTTTATCTTACATTATGTCTTTAAGGTGAGTTTATCTTACATTATGTCTTTAAGGTGAGTTTATCCTACATTATGACTTTAAGGTGAGTTTATCCTATATTACGACTTTAAGGTGGGTTTATCGTACATTACGACTTTAAGGTGGGTTTATCGTACATTACGACTTTAAGGTGAGTTTATCGTACATTACGACTTTAAGGTGGGTTTATCCTACATTACGACTTTAAGGTGGGTTTATCATACAAACGATTTTATGGTGAGTTTATCTTACATTACGAATTTAACGTGAGTTTATCGTACATTACGAATTTAACGTGAGTTTATCGTACATTACGATTTTAAGGTGAGTTTATCGTACAATACGATTTTAAGGTGAGTTTAACGTACATTATGACTTTGAGGTGAGTTTATCGTAAATTACGATTTTAAGGTGAGTTTATCGTACATTACGACTTTGGTGAATTTATACTATAGATATTTAGGCAAACAAACCTTTTAACAAACTTTACATCTTTACTATATAATTTATTCTACTAAAATATGGATGGAAATAATATAAAGGCATATTTTTTTCCCCAACAAAGGCAACTTATTTCTTATTTGGATGGATAATATACAGTAACAACTACATTTATCCTGTGAAATGGCGGCTATTCAAGGACCGTGTTTTTATACTTATTGTTTTCCGTATAAACACCAACACAACATAATATACACCATGTCCTGCTGGAATGTAGTGTCGTTATTCAGATACCAAACCCCCAGTTTTCTACAAATCTTTAATGAAATGGCATGACCTTGTTGGGTGAAGCAGAATTATTATTTTCGCTTTCATTCTTTACCTACAAGCGTTTGAAAAGGGTGTCTACACGGCGATATTGCACCAGCCCCAGCGCAGGTATTCTTCAACCTTATAGTGTCGTTTCGTTAAACCAAATACAAGGAAGTGAGCTCTTTTTTTACATTAAATAAAACATTCATTAACACGTGGCTCCCTAAGACCCCCCGACCCTTGTGTGGTTTACTACCACTACCACACCACTACATATTCTAAATATTATATTGTAACCAGGGAACACCGCTTGGTGGTCGATTACAAACCTTCCAGTTAGAGAAGACCAGAGTGACTCACAGACTGGAAGGTACTCTAAACTTCCATATATTCTATCAAGTAATTCTCGGTTCAGGAGACGAGCAGTTAGAAGCCTTGAATCTAACCCCCAACGTCGATGACTACGCCATAACCCGGGGGCACCACAAAGATTGTAGAAGCGATATCAACCAAGTTATAGAAGTCTGTTCTGAGTTGAACTTCAGCAATTCGGGAATAAAGGTGGGTGTAACCATACTGCCGTCTTAAGGCAAAATACCCTATCTCCAAAAATCGTGTTTTGAGTAATTTAACGAAACGCGTTTCCTTCTACAAGTTTGTTATACAGCTGCCTGGATACCAGAATTTGAACTGCAAATCACCCAAATATACTAACTTAGAATTTCAAATGCGAGATACACAACTTTTGTAATTTGGGAGCTTAAAAAATGCTGAAAAGTTTTTATAGGGTGTTTTGCCTCGAAAATGTTGGAGACAAATGAACCTGAACGTTTATATAGGGTGTTTGGTCTATCAAGGTTCGAGTCAAATAGTTTAATATCTTCAAATAATAATACTGCAGGGTGGAAATTATACTTGGAATTTTGTAGTTAAGGGTTGGGTTTTGGTAAATAATGCAAATCATAATTCAAAAACATGAGATAAACAGCTGATAATTTCTGTATAATTGGTTGCCTGGTAACGTCATCATGGTTACCATTCCATGAATATAAAGGACAGTGATTTTTTATGTCCTTTTATTTGACTTTTTTTGTTCTCCTTTTTTAACGAATTGTGCATAATGACTTTTGTTGTCCCTTTAATGACTTTTATTGTCCTTTTATAATGACTTTTTATGTATGTATTTCTTCAAACTGTCAGACTGCTGATTTCTGGACTGTCAGACAGTTGATTTCAACATGCCTATGCCAAAACATTCAAAATTTGTTGATTTCTGGTCTGTCGGACAGTTGGTTTCACTATGTCTGTGCCAAAACATTCAAAATTCCATGATTTATAGACTATGAGCTAGATTTCCATATGCGCCTGTGGTAAAAGACTCTAAATTTAATAGTTTGTGGTTGTTGTCGATAATCGATTACCACATGACGTAGCAAAACACTCATTTTATAGCCAAAAACAATTACCAATTGATGGAAAGGAGCAGGTTAAGGCCGGATTTTCTAACCAAAACAATAAACAGTCACTTTACCAAATGAAGGAAAGGAGCAGGTTACAGAGGCTAGCCTTTCTAACCAAAACAATAAACGGTCACTTGACCAAATCAGGGAAAGGAGCAGGTTATAGAGGCGGGATTTTCTAACCAAAACAATAAACAATCACTTTACCAAATGAAGGAAAGGAGCAGGTTACATAGATGGTCTTTTCTAACCAAAACAATAAACGATAACATTACCAATTGAGGGAAAGGAGCAGGTTAAAGATGCGGGCTTTTCCAACCAGAACAATAAACGATCACTTTACCAAATCAGGGAAAGGAGCAGGTTACAGAGGCGGGATTTTCTAACTAAAACAATAAACGATCATTTAACTAATTGAGGGAAATGGGCGGGTTACATACAGATGCGGGATTTTCTAACCAAAACAATAAACAGTCACTATACCAAATGAAGGAAAGGAGCAGGTTACAGAGGCAGGCCTTTCTAACCAAAACAATAAACGGTCACTTTACCGAATCAGGGAAAGGAGCAGGTTACAGAGGCGGGATTTTCTAACCAAAACAATAAACGGCCACTTTACCAAATCAGGGAAAGGAGCATGTTACAGAGGCGGGATTTTCTAACCAAAACAATAAACTATGTCATGAACATAACAATAAACTATGTAAAACCGGTACCGGTACTAAAATTCTGAAATTACCGTAATTAATAAATTACCTTTATCATTATTATTATTATATTATGTGGGTGGAGACCCCTCTGTCATAGAAGCGTATAAATAAAACTGCACATAATAAAACAGGAGAAAGTTGAACAGTGAATAAAACAAAACGACTTATGGACTTATCACAATTGAGCAATTAGGCCTATCATATTTACAACTGTACATATCACAGTATCAGTGAGTCAGTACCTAATGCTGTAATGTAGTATAATACAGTCAGACAGTATAATTATTTCTAAGGCATATGCTTTATACTTACATACAATGCAATACTGCAAAATAGTGCTCTATATATACTAATACCGGTACTTATAGCCTAAGAGAACAGCAGTAGAGAAACCGGTAGCAAGGAACCTAACGGTAGATTTTTGGAGGACATAAAAAGTAAAAAAAAGGACAAAAAAAAGGATTTAAACGGATTTAAACGTTTGAGATAGGGCATTCTGCCTTAAGACGGCAGCATAGTAAGAGTAACCATATTGGTAATTGCTAATTGGTAGAGTTTCCTTGATACTTCTATTGATGTCATTGTTTTAGGATCTTCTATCTTGCGTGGCGGCTGTCTTACATCTCGGTAACATTGAGTTCATCAACGACAACGATGTAGTTCGAATAGTTGACGAGCAGCCACTTGGTTACGCAGCGATGTTGTTGGGTTCATCTTTTTCGGATTTACAAAGTTCCCTTCTATATAGGACGACCGGTACTGGAGAAGGAAAGGTAATGAGAAAGTGAAAGTAAAAGGATTTGGGCTGATGATTGTGGTACAAGTGGAGTGTGGGTAGTCAGTCACACAGGTTGGGGGTAGAAAGGTGGTGGGGATGGAAAAGAGTTAACAACTGAGGGTTCATCACTAAATGATTATATGTAATCGTAATTATATTGTTTTTATTTTTTGGATTAGGTTAAAACACCTTTAAATTTGGATGCGGCTGTGTCTGCTAGGGATTCTATCACCAAGGCTGTTTATAATCGAACATTTCATTGGATTGTGGAAAAAGTAAATGAATTCCTCAATTGTGGCGAGGATGTTGGTCGATTAAAAGCTATTGGCCTTCTTGATATGTACGGATTCGAGAATACAGAAACAAACGGGTGAGTTTCAGAAACGATACTGAGATATAGTGAACGAAAATATTGTTTTGCGGATATTACTTTAGTTCCTGAACTCAAATTGTTTCTTCGCCTTGAATTCACACGTCATGGGTTCCAGCCCCGCAAAGGGGCCAGGGAAGTTGTTAAGTCAATTAAAAAGTTGACCGAAATAAAGATATTCTACACCATGTATTTTTTACAAAAAAAAAAAGAATTTAAACAGTAAAAGAACAAAAAAAGTTCTCAGATATATGTAAAACTACATATCATTGGAAAGGTCTTTCTGAGACGAACAGAAAGTAAGTTGGTAGTTGCCAAGCCCTTTTAGAGACATGCAGATAAACAAGTAGGATTGAAAGAGCGCGTCCTTTCTTGTAACAGAAATGTTCGGTCATGTAACGGGCAATTTAGGAGTGTTTAACAAACTGTCCTTCATGTAACGAATAATCCATTCATGTAACGCTAAAATTATACTACGGTATAGTGTATCCAACAGTCCCCCCCCCCCCCCCCCCCAACTGTTATTTTAACAAAACGATGATTATGGCATAAATTTTAAGTCAAAATGAATTGAAAAATTACCCCATCCATATTAATTCCAAGCGCACCTCAGTTACAGTTTGGTCCTATTCTTTATTATTTTCTGATATTTCTTATCAAATATGAATATTATATTTAATTTACAATACAAATTAGTGTGAGCCACTTTAGTAGTAATCAAACTTAGCATGCGTGTACCACTATCTCAACCGAATATCTGTCTGTCTTTCGGTCTAATGTTTTAAAGCTTAATTGTTATCGGGAACTCTCCAGTTTCTTAAGCTACAACTATGTTGGACTGATCTAGGAAAAATGTTTAGAAAGTTTACATCGGACAGATTTCTACAGTTTGCCTATCGGCCGCTAGGGGCTACATATCTAAACAATATATGTCGTCTTATTTTATTGCTTTTAATCAGTTCCAGCTGAAACTTGGCAGATATGTACTAGACTATCAGCTGTCTTTCAAAGGAGGCTCATTTGTCTGCAGTTATCTGGTCTGCCGCTAGAGGGCGAATTCTCTGAAGATGAAAACCTTCACCCGTCTCTTTGATTTTAATCCGGTTAAGATGAAACTTGGGATATTTGCACTAGAAAATTGTCTGCGTCTTTATGGGACGCTGCTCCATCTTTACTTCTAAAGTTAGCCGCTAGAGGGTGAACTAGCTAGTAGCTTTATTAATTGCAATTAATGCTTGAAAGGGCAAACTGAACAAATAACTTATTTGATATTTATGGAAAGGCGGTTTTAGTACATCTATTGGAGATTTTTACACTTTCTTATCTAAGCTCTCATGATGTGTGAAGGCCCTACAACATGTTTAGTTAGAATACTAGACTAAACACTAGAATAATGAGAGTACTACTTCAGCTGCGCCGAAGCAACTACTGTACTTTGTGTAGTAGTTAATAAAATATTTGTCACAATCCACAAAAAGGATACACGAGATATAAGGAAGATACACAAACAAAGACAGTCAAGTACAGTTGGGTACTGGCTTTACCACAGGTTTTTTTTTTAACTTTACAAGCCTCATTTATTCACAAAATATTAAAAAACCTCTTCAGAAATACAAACACTAAATACAAACAGAGACACTATAACAAAACAATTAAAGACAGTAATTACAGAAACGCGGGAAATTTAAAAACTTAAACAACAACAAACAGTTAAACTGCACCACCACCAAACAGCCTATAACATACAGACCTATAACCACAGGCTTTACCACAGGTACTACATACACTACTAGCTGCACTGACCCCCTCACACCCTGTCCTGTGATCAGTACCACGGGATAAACATACAATGTACTCCAGAACTGCACTTAACTGTGGGACCAGAGGCTAGAATCCTTCCATACCAGACAGAGATTGAATCACTCTACTTAATGTTCATGTTATGCGGACGCGTTACATGAATGGGCGCATGATCTCGTCCAATGCGTGTAATTCTTTCACCTACTACTACTATAATCGGCCTGCTACATTGAAACTGCACATTGTGATGCTATGTCAGCTTAACAAAAACATTTTGTCAACACCATGCAATCCACAATTGGCAAGCCCAATGCAGCGCGCATTAAGAATGCTATGCCGGCTTATCAACAAAGTTGCACCGCCACAACTCCCTATCCGCCATGACTTTCGCGAGATTAGTCGCATCTTCAAGGCCAGTGTCCTTTAGGAGGCGTTTCGCGAAAGTCCTGGGCCTGTCCACCATTATTTTCTCCATGGGGCTGCGAAAGCACAAGATTGTGCACAGCCTGGGCCTCGCGGCGAAAACATTGTCCTGCAAAGCGCGGACTGCTTTGTTCTAGTGTCAAGCTTGGGGGGAACCAATGATTTACCTCCAATGTTACAATAGTGTCTGGTTTGAGATGTGTGTATTGTACTTGACACAGTGAACGCCAACGAATAAAATAGCATTCTAGAATGTGCCATCCGGAGATTTGGTGTCTTCAGCAGTTAGATCCCAGCATGGACTGCCATATAGGAATACTACTGCTGCTCTAAATAATCAGACCTTAAGTTTCCGATGAATTCTGTGTGATTTACAAATCTAGAAACCCCATTCAATGCTGCCCATGCCGTTCTTTACTTTACGTATTCGAAGGTCCTCACCTGACTACCGGATCCATGATACCAGGTAACAGAAGTCGTCCTCATGCTCAAGCATACCATACTTTAAGTTTATGCTCATCCGATCCAGAGATTTGCTGAGGACTTTCAAAGTTAAATTCTTTCACAGCTAACGAATTTTTGTATTATTATACCTAATTGGATGTGCAATGAGGTGACGATTACGATAAACATTTACTATTTACCTCAAAAAGTAAGATTTTACAAATAATAATAATATGACCTTTTACATGAAGGACGAATCATCGTGTCCGCCATACCTAGCTATAATTTAATTCA
Source organism: Nemertoderma westbladi (assembly GCA_032718475.1). NCBI lineage: Eukaryota > Metazoa > Xenacoelomorpha > Nemertodermatida > Nemertodermatidae > Nemertoderma > Nemertoderma westbladi. Next base: position 4,587 of record JAUCBJ010002042.1, on the reverse strand, counting down.
TATTGATATAAATGTGTTGCAATTAGCAATACGGTCCTAATTTGTTTTACAGTAGTTGAGTAGTTTAAATTCAGGAAAACTTTAAATCGCTAGCTCATCCACAATGGAAGTTCGTTTTTGGATAACATTACATGAAGGAAGCGAAATACGGCAAAATCTGTAGACACCCAGCGGACCATATTGTATCATGAGCAGAACTATTTCCTGTTTCTGGTGATGTATGTGGTGTAGCTGTATAGGTAGAAAAATGTTCCATCAACAATTAAAAATATAACCTGGACTTTACTTCCAAACAGCCATTTTTTAACATATAAATAAATTTTTATGATCCATAATATATTGTCTGCAATTTGCGCAAAAATGTTGACGAAATTGGAGATAAAATTTCCCATTGTATGAAACTTGGTTTTTGTCGAACTTCCAACATTTTAGGCACTGAACGAAGTCTGGACAATGTTTGGGGCTCTTTTGGTGAGAATCCCCCACAATGTTTGGGGCTCTTTTGGTGAGAATCCCCCACAATGTTTGGGGCACTTTTGGTGAGAATCCCCCAAAATGTTTGGGGCTCTTTTGGTGAGAATCCCCCACAATGTTTGGGGCTCTTTTGGTGAGAATCCCCCACAATGTTTGGGGCTCTTTTGGTGAGAATCCCCCACAATGTTTGGGGCTCTTTTGGTGAGAATCCCCCACAATGTTTGGGGCACTTTTGGTGAGAATCCCCCACAATGTTTGGGGCTCTTTTGGTGAGAATCCCCCACAATGTTTGGGGCTCTTTTGGTGAGAATCCCCCACAATGTTTGGGGCTCTTTTGGTGAGAATCCCCCACAATGTTTGGGGCTCTTTTGGTGAGAATCCCCCACAATGTTTGGGGCTCTTTTGGTGAGAATCCCCCACAATGTTTGGGGCTCTTTTGGTGAGAATCCCCCACAATGTTTGGGGCTCTTTTGGTGAGAATCCCCCACAATGTTTGGGGCTCTTTTGGTGAGAATCCCCCACAATGTTTGGGGCTCTTTTGGTGAGAATCCCCCACAATGTTTGGGGCTCTTTTGGTGAGAATCCCCCACAATGTTTGGGGCTCTTTTGGTGAGAATCCCCCACAATGTTTGGGGCTCTTTTGGTGAGAATCCCCCACAATGTTTGGGGCTCTTTTGGTGAGAATCCCCCACAATGTTTGGGGCTCTTTTGGTGAGAATCCCCCACATTGTTTGGGGCTCTTTTGGTGAGAATCCCCCACATTGTTTGGGGCTCTTTTGGTGAGAATCCCCCACAATGTTTGGGGCTCTTTTGGTGAGAATCCCCCACAATGTTTGGGGCTCTTTTGGTGAGAATCCCCCACAATGTTTGGGGCTCTTTTGGTGAGAATCCCCCACAATGTTTGGGGCTCTTTTGGTGAGAATCCCCCACAATGTTTGGGGCTCTTTTGGTGAGAATCCCCCACAATGTTTGGGGCTCTTTTGGTGAGAATCCCCCACAATGTTTGGGGCTCTTTTGGTGAGAATCCCCCACAATGTTTGGGGCTCTTTTGGTGAGAATCCCCCACAATGTTTGGGGCTCTTTTGGTGAGAATCCCCCACAATGTTTGGGGCTCTTTTGGTGAGAATCCCCCACAATGTTTGGGGCTCTTTTGGTGAGAATCCCCCACAATGTTTGGGGCTCTTTTGGTGAGAATCCCCCACAATGTTTGGGGCTCTTTTGGTGAGAATCCCCCACAATGTTTGGGGCTCTTTTGGTGAGAATCCCCCACAATGTTTGGGGCTCTTTTGGTGAGAATCCCCCACAATGTTTGGGGCTCTTTTGGTGAGAATCCCCCACAATGTTTGGGGCTCTTTTGGTGAGAATCCCCCACAATGTTTGGGGCTCTTTTGGTGAGAATCCCCCACAATGTTTGGGGCTCTTTTGGTGAGAATCCCCCACAATGTTTGGGGCTCTTTTGGTGAGAATCCCCCACAATGTTTGGGGCTCTTTTGGTGAGAATCCCCCACAATGTTTGGGGCTCTTTTGGTGAGAATCCCCCAAAACAGTGAGAGAAAGAAAAATCTTGTCCAGAGTTCGCCATTAAAATAGTTTTTTTTTTTTTTATATTTTAAATCTAAAGATAAATTGATTCGAAGGAATAAATTCGCGACCGCGCGAATTTTTTCTCTGAGGTTCATATTATTGTTTTTCAGATTCGAACAATTTTATATAAATTATGGCAGCGAAAAACTCCACCAGCTGGTTATTAGTTTAACACTAACACGGGACCAAGACGATTATTATCAACAAGAGGTGCCATGGCAACACATTGATTATAATGATAACGACGGTATATGTGCAATGTTGGATTCGACACCTTCTGGGATAATCGCATTCATGGTAGGGCAATTAGGTTGCACTTGTTATGTTATGTTGCTTTTAATTCTAGCCAAAGTCCATATGAAATACATTAGAATATTATAATAATAAAGCACAATTTATGGAAGTATAGAATATCATCATAAGTACATGTAAAGTAGTCCAAATAGATCAAAAGAAGATTAAATACTGCTCTTAAACTGTAACATTCTAACACATCTAATAATATAATTATCTGATGCAGGTATTCTAGAATATACGCGAAACGCTAAAGTAAACATGATTGTAAGAATGTAGATGGTGATCTACCAATGGCCGGTCATGAGTAGAGTGTTCTCATGTCCACTCTGAGTGCACTTCACTGCGACACCCACCCTGTGGAATGGCAAACCGATTCTGAGTGTACTCCTAAGTCGTCAGCAAAGGCTATAGATCAATTAGGTACTTGGCAGGATTTCCTCGACTTCTGGAGCCAGTAAGTGGAGTTATCATCACCCCTAAGGACATGCGTAGAACATAATCAACCACAATTAGGAACAATAATGGTACAAGTGTGTCTCCCTGGAGGACGCCTCATAACACTTCAAATGGTTCTGTGTCACCGTCAACAGTAGACACGAATATTGTCGAACCATAGTATACTGATCTGATTGCTGCAATAATTTCATCAGGAATCCCATATAATGAAAGTATGCTGAACATACGTGAGTGAGAGACTGAATCAAAGGCCTTGAAGAAGTCAACAAAGATAACAGCCAGATGCCTGTCTTTCTTTTTTTGATAACTCTTAAATTTATCCTTCTAAGTGCCAAAATAGAGCCGCTTCTTATCGTCTTTGGCCGATCGACAGACATAGGGAAGCGACCCACGTATGACCCGGCGTCAAGGTTTAATACTCTAATATCGATCAACACCTGGGTCTGTCCGTTTAGAGCTTCCCGAATGCGCACGTCGCACCGAAGGCCAGCGGCTCCGTCGACTCCCTGCCCCTCTCTCACCCCCGGCTCACAGACAATGTTCGTGGCTCAATTCCATAGCACAGCTGTTTGGTTTAACCAGTTAAAGGCATTCGAAGCATCGACGAGGAGAACCCCTAGCCGTCTTCATTCACTGCTTTCCAAAAACACCTCAGTCATTATATGGACTGCGGCCTCGACACCCGCTGATGTGCCAACTGACGCCCTTCTGTTCGCTGTTCTGCACCACACGTTGCCGTTACAAAATCTCCTGTGGCTTTGGCCATGGAATGCTCAAGTATCCGACAAAGACACTCCCAGATACCTATCTGGGGGGGGGGGGGGGGGGGGGGGGGATTCTGGAGTTGGAGGCTACTCTCATGTTCCACCCCGACCAACTAAGCCATTGGTGAATCTGAGGCAAGTCACTAGACTAGCCTCAAGTAAATACCCTAACACTTGGGTCCCCACTGCGACAAGATGAGTTGACTGCCTTGGCAGATAAGCTTTCTCTTAGCGCAGTGGGTATTCAAGAGCACGGAATGCAGGGTGGACATACTGATGAGGTTCTGATTAAGGACATGGGGGGCGGTTGGCGACTCGCCCTCGCTTCAGCAGATGATAGTGGCAATGGTGGAATTGGTATGAATGACTGGTTGGATACTCTTATCTGATAATAATTGTTTTATTTATAAATCTTTTGGCCAACATTAAACTATGGAGACTGTATGTTTAAAAGGCTGTATGTTTACTCAGCTTCATGATTCTCCATAGGCTAACATTATAGTTTGAAATGTAAAAATCACTGCTTATTACCTATATCAGGTTACTCACTATTGATTGCAAAATATGTTATAGATGAATGACATTTAACGGCTAAGATTACTCTCAGTCAGATTTCCATGCAGACTATAGGCAAACATTAATACAGAGTGGGATCTCTCTCTGACCAAAGGTAAATAATCATTTTACCCAGCTGATAGCTCCTTTCACAGAATACAACACAGACTCTTGCCCTGGATTCAATGAATGTGAATGTCTATTACAATAGACATCTGATATGCTCATGGGTACTACGATTTGCACATGCTGCTTGGATTTATTACTGGTTACATGTATTTGGAACTGGGCAGTTCAATTTGTAACTGGGTGCTGAGATTTGTAACTATTTGTAACAAATCATAACCAGGGACATCAAGTTACGACAGGGTGCTCGCTCATATATGTAACTAAATATACTGATTTGTAACCAAGAACACAGATTTGTAACCAGGAACTAAAATTCGTAACTGGAAAT
>JAUCBJ010002041.1:0-11905 GCA_032718475.1 Nemertoderma westbladi | reverse complement strand
CTACTACCTACTGCACTGGGGGTGGAGAGGGGAGTTATTAGGCCTACTACCTACTGCACTGGGGGTGGAGAGGGGAGTGATTAGGCCTACTACCTACTGCACTGGGGGTGGAGAGGGGAGAGATTAGGCCTACTAACTACTGCACTGGTGGTGAAGAGGGGAGTGATTAGGCCTACTACAGTACCTACTGCACTGGGGGTGGAGACAGGAGTGATCAGGCCTACTACCTACTGCACTGGGGGTGGAGAGGGGAGTTATTAGGCCCACTACTTACTGCACTGGGGGTGGAGAGGGGAGTTATTAGGCCTACTACCTACTGCACTGGGGGTGGAGAGGGGAGTGATTAGGTCTACTTCCTACTGCACTGGGGGTGGAGAGGGGAGTGATTAGGTCTACTTCCTACTGCACTGGGGGTGGAGACAGGAGTGATCAGGCCTACTACCTACTGCACTGGGGGTGGAGAGGGGAGTTATTAGGCCCACTACCTACTGCACTGGGGGTGGAGAGGGGAGTTTTTAGGCCTACTACCTACTGCACTGGGGGTGGAGAGGGGAGTGATTAGGTCTACTTCCTACTGCACTGGGGGTGGAGAGGGGAGTGATTACGCCTACTACCTACTGCACTGGGGGTGGAGAGAGGAGTGATTAGGCCTACTGTACTACCACAACTAATATTTTAGAGCATAGAACAATTCAAAACCTGGGGTGGTATGCAACTAAATTGGTGCATATCACCCCTGAACTAAATAAAGCTGACAAATTTCAAAAACAGTCATTTTCATACAAAAGCTTCATTTACATTAAATTAACGATCCCAATTCGCATCCATTAGCACTCTGGAAGTACGGCCGGCACAGTTATAGTTGTATTAATACTTATGAAATGCCAGAAACTGAAAGTTTTTTACATTAGTACAACGGTATCAGGACACTTCAATCATTATTTTTAAAAACCTTCTACAGTAGATCCCTGATAGTAATTTAACGTTCGATATAAATAAGGCATTCTAAAACCGAGTGCTATTATCTTCGCCAGGGATTCATTAGGTATTCAACTGGATAAAGGTGGTTTTTACTCTCGACTCATTGAATTGCGAAATTTGCATCTCCCAAAAGGTTTCATAGGATTTTTTAGATAGAATATAAAATGTGTTTTCAGGGTCGCTGAATGGAATAGAAATAATCTCAAAATATATAACTATTTTTGGGAAGGTATTCTTGGAGGAACGCGAACGGAGGAAAAATTAGCGTAATATAATTTAACTGTCATTTTTAGTGCTACAAAATGGGCATGACACTCCAAATTATAAATTCCACAGATTAGCTAGTATTTAATAAATCTGAACTATCAGTAACTCACGTATATCAATCCCTTCATGTAACGATGACGTAGATTGCCGATAAATTCCCCCTCGTCTATCTCAAGTAAAGTAAAGTCTGGAACGCCAATACTATCGCGATCTTTGAGCGCCTTATCGACTTGATCACTCGATGACGCCTTATTAACGTCAATTAATTTATCTTGGGATTTCTAAATAAAACAAATATTCTGACGAAACCTAAATTATTAGGACCGGGTTTAAGGGTGATTGTTGAGTGTCATCTTCTAGGGTTTATTATTAAACACCTACTCACCTACATATGATTTATCCTAGGGCCTATTATACATCGACATTATTATTATGCAATGAATATTTTCAAAAGGTTCAATAATAATCAATAAAATTTTAAGAATCTTAATAAAGGATATTCATTCATCGGGATTTACAGTTTTATTGAAAATTCTTCCACTTTTAGTGTTAAATCTGAAATATTTGTTTATATTTTTGAACATTGACAATTTAATTTATCAAAAGGAGTTGAATAATATACAGAGCCATACACAGTAGAACGTATAGATGTAATATAGAACGCGCCGTAAAAAAAACCATACAAAAATCAAACATGCAAGCATAAAAACCGAATGAACCGTCAAGAACCGACAAATTTACAACCATTACAGACCAAACGTTAAATGCAATCAGAACTACAAATGGGCTCCAAATAGTGGATAAGCAGATACTTTAAAAGAATAAAACATATAAAATAACAGCTGGAACCATCCCAGTGAGTAGGCCACATATTTAGAACTCCAGCATTATTGGGTCTCCAGTTGTTTTCAATTTGTCTGTTTATCCTGTAAGTAAATAATACCCAGCTGTAAAGATTTTATTTCTTGTTTGACAATAATTTAAGGAGGATTCCCTTGGATATAAGCTGTAAAGCTTTAGGGGTAATCCTATAAGCATCCTATAATTTATCTATCTGAATATTTTTAAATAATGGTTATGAAATTTATAATAATTGTAAACTATGTGAATAAATTTGGAGTAAAAGTAAAATGATTAAAAATAAGAAATTAATTAAATCAGTTAATTAGCTGCGCTATAACAAATAAATAATAAGAAATCAACAGGTAGGAACGCCATACAGAACAGGTAGGAACGCCATACAGAACAGGTAGGAACGCCATACAGAACAGGTAGGAACGCCATACAGAACAGGTAGGAACTGTTTAATGTCTAAACATCATCTATACAAACACAAATTTACATTGCAATAAACGATACAACGTAAAATACAAATGGGACATAAAATACCTGAAAAATATAATAAAAATGAAACTAAGATAAATTATTATTACTGAAGTCTTCAAAGCAAGCGATATGGAAATATAAGGAAAGGTAAGAGTAAGACTACAAGAAAGGCAAGTGAAAGTTCTAGAACTACATGGAAGGAAAGCCAAGGTATAAGCTCTAGAACTCTACTAAAGTCAACTCCAGTTCTAGAACTGACTAGAAAGGCAAGTCTAAGTTTATAACTGTGTGGAAAGGCAAGACTAGTTCTAGAACTGACAGGAAAGATAAGTCTGAGTTCTAGAATTACATCAAAGGAATTTAGTTCTAGAGCTGACAAGAAAGCAAGGTCTAACTAAGCTCTAGAAATACAATAAAGGTAAGCGTAGTTCTAGAACTGACAGAAAAAGCAAGGCAAAGGACTAAAACTACAAGAAAGGCAAGTCTAAGTTCTAGAACTCACAGGAAAGGCAAGTCTGAACTCCAAAACTACAACTAAGACAAGTCTAAGTTCTAAAACTAAAGGATGTCGCGTACTTCCTGTTCATGTAGTTCCTGTAAAGCACTTGTCATTTTATCAACCATATAATGGAGTACAGCTTCGGGATGCCTGGCCAACAGATGGTTGCTGTTGCTGAGAAGGGGTGGCAAGGCAGGTAGGTTGGATTGCTGAACAACAGATTTACAGTTTTAGTTGCTTGGGCAACGAATTCTCATATTGGATTGCCTGGAGAACAAATGTTGACGAAATTTTCGTGGGTTTTTTGTAGGATCTGGCATGAAGGAATATTTTGTCGAATTCTACAAAAGTAGACCCCTACTGTTGTACATATGGATATACACGTTCGAAGGGGCTTCGCGCAGCACGAGGCTCAGTTATCAGCTACAGATTAAAATTGGGCAATATCCCAAAATCGGTATTTAAGAAATTTAACCAAACCGCCAATAATAAGGATAAATCAAATAAAAGAGGAAAGTCCCCCCTTCAACCCCCTCTTAATCTCACCACCCCAACACAAAGGCGCACGGAAGATTTGTGTGTGTGTGTTGTATTTGGGAAATAAAATTTCTAATTTTGGGCATAGATGTGACACAATTTGTAAAAAATATTAAACTTACCTAATGCCGATAGTATAGATATACTGAAATATTAATTTATCATGTCAGGCATTAGTATAGTACTTATGCCCAAATTTTGGATTTGTTTTTATTTTTTTATTTTTACATTAACATATTTTTGACATGTTGTTTGGCTTTGTATTATCAATTTTATTCTAGAATTATTTATTTTGGTTGCTATGGTTACATATGTAAAATACATTTCAAATTACTTAAGTAATAATTTACCTCTTATTGTAATGCTTATTTATTTCTTATTCTTATTGAAAAACATATTTGAAGATTAAATTACAATTATAATTTTTTTCATTAGCTAATAAAAAGTACTAGCTAAACACAAAATCAAAATTACTAGCTACCTTCTTTTTGTCAGATGGCCAAATATTTGTTCTAGAACAAAACACGTCATAATAAAAGACATTTTCACAAGAAAAAGTTGGTCATATTTTTAAATTAAATTAAATAAAATTTGGAAAAAAGCACTAGCTAACACAAAATCAAAATTACTACCTACCATCTTACAGTCAGAGGGTCAAATATTTGTTCTAGAACAAAAAACCTCATGATAAAAACCGATAATCACTAATATAATTAATCAATTTGTTTTTTAAATTTGGGCATAGATACTATACTAGTGCCATGATGTCAACACCTCAACGAAATAATTTAGCTAATTATTCTAAAGAATCACGATTAAATACTCAGGCTATAGATAATTACCCGTTGCCAAGTAGTAGTGGTGAGATGATTGGACTGGTTCCCAACTACAAGCAAGGTAGCACGAACTTAGTTCCAATCGCACATTTTCAAAGGCGAACTAAGTTCCCATTGAAACGAATTTAGTTCCAAAATAAATTTTATAAAGCGAACTTAGTTCCAATCGAGGCGAACTTAGTTCCAATCCCAGAATATTAAAACAAACTTAGTTCCAATGGATGCGAATTTAGTTCCAATGCATGCGAATATAATTCCAATGGAAGCGAACTTAGTTCCAATAAGCGAATTTAGTTCCAATGGATACGAACTTAGTTCCAATGTTTCAATCGTTGGGCGAGCCGCGTATTAGGCGAAACCTATTGCGTATTGCCACTATTTGGGTCAAGGTCAACAATAATTGTAAATAATTGTAAAACCCATCTGTCATTTTTTAAAAAAAAATTATTATTAATGAATTAAAGGAATAATTACACATTTCTGCATTTTGAAATATATATTAATCACGAGTATACTGATACTGACTGGACTGTCTGAGTCTGTAGTATTATATACTCAAGTCATGCACATTGTGCCATTTTCACACCAAATACAATAGCAGTTGTTTGGGATAGGTGGACGGGCGTTGTTTGGGTTAGGAGGTTGGGCGTAGTTTGGCTTAAGAGCTTGAGCGTTGTTTGGGTTAGGTGGATGGGCGTTGTTTGGGTTAGGTGGACGGGCGTTGTTTGGGTTAGGAGGTTGGGCGTAGTTTGGGTTAAGAGCTTGGGCGTTGTTTGGGTTAGGTGGATGGATGGGCGTTGTTTGGGTTAAGAGCTTGAGCGTTGTTTGGGTTAGGTGGACGGGCGTTGTTTGGGTTAAGAGCTTGAGCGTTGTTTGGGTTAGGTGGATGGGCGTTGTTTGGGTTAGGTGGATGGGCGTTGTTTTGGTTAGCAGTTTGGGAGTTGTTTGGGATAGTTATTTACAATTATTATTTACCCATTCACCTAATAGTGTCATTAAACAGATTCTTCGCCAACTACGTGGCTCGCCCCACACCTGAAACATTGAAACTAAATTTGCTCCCATTCGAACTAAATTCGCTTGCATTGGAACTAAGTTCACATCCATTGGAACTAAGTTCGCATGTATTGGAACAAAATTCGTTTTAGTTTTTCTCTAGTTATTAGAACTAAGTTCGCCTAAATTGTAACTAAATTCGCCAAAATTGGAACTAAATTCGTTTCCATTGGAACTAAATTCGCATTAGGCTTAAATTGGAACTATAAGTACGGGGAATCATAGGAAATAGCAAGCATGTCAAGCAATGAGGGAGCTGAAAGTATAGAGTGACGGGGCATTTTTATAACTTAATTACGTTTAGATCAATTAAAACACAATTCTTAAAGCAAATCACTTGAACTAATTAAAAACTACAATGGAAGGGGGTATGGGGATTACAGCTGTATAATTTCTAATTATGTATATCTTATACTATAAAATAATAAATTTCCATTAAAAGTCATGTTGAAACTGCTTTTTTTACCCTAACCAACATTAATTAATTAATCATTAATTAATTAACTGTATACCGCTTCAGTTAGTGGTACCCGTATGCTGCGCTCGCTTACTTTCGTGGCTCGCCACACATAATGATGTACAGTACATACTGTAAGTAATGATAATAATAAAATGTTTACCTGACCTTCGAGCTGCATATAAAAAAGAATTTGGGGCAGGAATCATTGTATGTAGAGTAGATCGAATGGAGATGGAATCAGCAAATATAGAATAAATACAGTATGTGGGGGATTACTAAACTTGAAAGACCCCTTTATGATGTACTGTAGTATTTCATGTACAGCAGTTCGGTACAGTAATTTGTTCACAATCACTGAATTTGCTCGGCTGAACACGGATTGCGTTGAATGGAACTACTAACCGCAACTTACCAGTTTTAACCACTGGGAAACAGCTTTTGCCTTCGATAGAAACACCATATTAATTAATAATTATACACTACATGCATGTCTACAGTAGTAACAATAATAATTAAAAACTACACAGCTACAGCAAATTACAGTATTTAAGGGGGGGGGGGGGGGGGGGGGGGGGGGGTTACCCCTTGTCTTTTTTTTCATCAGATTTATTTTTATGTGTTTTCCGATGTAAATTTTTGTGGTGATCCAAATCTGAAATCAGTTTTTCGATAACTTGCTTTGTTGGTCGTGTTATGGCAATTTTTGAAATTTTCATCCAAAATTTGGTGCAGCACCATATTTGACACCAAAAAAGACCATTAAACACCCAGAAATGTCGAAATATTTTGCCATTTTCGGAATCAGCGCCGAAAATTAGCCTATAGGTATCAAAACCGCAAAAGAGGATCATTTTTTAAAAATTGTAAAAAATGTTCACTTTCGGTGCATGTTTGGTCAGGTGCAGGCCTACTGTAATCAGGAGGAAATTTAAAACACGTTTTTCTCGGTTTATCTATATATCGATATTTTTTCCCATAATTCCCTACAACTACAGTACAGTAGTTCTGTAATGTTTAACCGATTTTAATTCTGTTTGCGTTTTTTCGAAGCTCCTGGTGTCGCCAACAAACTATACCACCAGATTTTTTTTTAATTATATAAAAAGTTACAGCATTTATAATATCAAAATATGCTAACAATTCCCGAATTTTGAAAATACTAGAATTTTTAGCATTATTTTGATATTATAAATGCTGTAACTTTTGATATAATTAAAAAAAAAATCTGGTAGTATCGTTTGTTGACCAGGAGCTTCGAAAATACGCAAACAGAATTACAATCGGTTAAAAATTACAGAACTAGTAGGAAAAAATAAGATAAACCGAGAAAAACGTGTTTTAAATTTCCTCCTGATTACAGTAGGCCTACACCTAACCAAACATGCACCAAAAGTGAAAATTTTTTAAAATTTTTCAAAAATGATCTTCATTTGCGGTTTTGATACCTGTACGTTAATTTTCGGCGCTGATTCCGAAAATGGCAAAATATGTCGACATTTCTGGGTGTTTGATGGTCTTTTTTGGTGTCAAATGTGGTGCTGCACCAGAATTAAAAATTTTCAAATTTTGGGTGAAAATTACAAAAGTTTCCATAACTCGAGAAAAACAAAACAACTTACCGAAAAACAGATTTCAAATTCGGAATCACCATAAAATTTTACACCGGATAACACATTAAAAAAAAGTCAGAAAAGTCAAAAAAAAAAGTCACTAACTTTATTATTCCATTAATTTAAGGGGGGGGGGGGGGCCTTAAATTAATGGAATAATAAAGTTAGTCTGAATTGAATAATTATGCACCATGATTACAGTAGAAATTCATTCATAAATACATTTATGAAATTACAGTATATACTGTAGATATATTATACTGTAATTATTGTTTGCAATCAGATGTCAAAAGTAATAATGTTCTTCGATAAGAAGTTAAGTATCTGAAAGAAGCACTTCTTGTAATTAATTTTAATTCACCAAAATTAAATTATTCTGTCAGAGTTTTGCAGTTTTGTAGGCTTTTATCACGAGCAAAGCCAGTTCTAAAATTTCATTGAGTGCAAAATTCAATACACGAGGGCACACGGTGGGGCTAAACCAACGTTTTATAAAATAAAAATGCCCAAACTAACTGATTTCATTTTTTGGTATACTTCAACACCCTGGTTCCGACGCTGACATTTTTAAAATGTTTTGCTGGTGTCTTTTTCTTAAAATTACTAAATAAATTAGTAATACTATTTATAATAATGCTATATATATTATAAAAATGCAGAGATTCCAAATCATAGCATTTATCGAGAATTTCAATCAACCTGATTTCGAATCTGTCAAATTTATTTGTTATATTTCGTCGGTGTCTTTTAGAGTAATTAAATAAATTAAATATTAAATAATATTTATATTATATTACAGTAGCAAACTGGCTAATATATTCAATTGTAGTGAAGTCAACTTACCATACTGCTAATGCATTGATATTAGTATCATTCGAACCACAATGGTCAATTTAGTGGGGGTAGACACCATCAAAACAATGGTCGAGTTATTGCTTCTCGAGATATCGGTCAAAATGTGAGCGCTGACTCACATAAATGAGCACATAACTTCAATATTAATATTTACAGCAATTTAATTTTTACTTTAATATACAGTAACAGCAATTTAATATCAATATATCACCATATCAATAAAAATATCAATTTTTTTATACTAACTATTGTTTTGATGGAGTCTACAACTACTAATTCGACCATTGCGGTTCAAATAAGCATATTCCCTAAGTCTGTTATTTATCTCTAATTATATTATTTATGATGATGGGGTGATGATAACTCCACCTACTGGCTCCAGAAGTCGAGGAAATCCTGCCAAGTACCTAACTGATCTAGACTTTGCTGATGACTTAGGAGTACTCTCAGAATCACTAGAGGGAGCCCAACGGCTCCTCAGCTCATTAGAACATGCTGCTTCTAGTGTTGGTCTTTTTATTAACTCCAGAAAGACTAAAATTTTGACAGTTAACTTTGAAAGTCCTCAGCAAGGCTCTGGTCGGATGAGCATAAGCTCAAAAGATGGTATGCTTGAGCATGTGGACGACTTCTGTTACCTGGGATCATGGATCCGGAAGTCAGGTGAGGACCTTCGAATACGTAAGGGAAAGGCATGGGCAGGCTTAAATAGGCTCTCCAGGATTTGGAAGTCACCGAGAATTAATCGGAAACTAAAGGTCCGATTATTTAGAGCAGCAGTAGTTCCAGTACTCCTCTATGGGAGTCCATGGTGGGCTCTAACTGCTGAGGACACAAAATCTCTGGATGGCACATTCACAAGAATGCTACGCCGGGTTCATTGTGTCAAGTACAATGCACACATCTCCAACCAGACACTATATAACATTGGAGGTGTCTCATTGGTTATCCCAAGCTTGACACTAGAACAAAATCGCCTCCGCTTTGCAGGACATTGCTTTCGCCGTGAGGACCAGCCAGTGCATAATCTTGTACTTTGGCAGCCTCATGGAGTGTATAAGCATGGTGGACAGCCCATGACTTTCTTGAGACGCATCTTAAAGGACACTGGCCTTGAAGATGCGGATGATGTAGCAAATGTCATGGGTGATAGGGAGTTGTGGCGGAGCAATTTTGTCGATAAGCCGGCACAGCATTCTTAAAAATGCAGCTGCAATGCAGCATGCCGATCCTAGTAGTAGTAGTTATTTATCTCGAAGTCTGATTTTTAGTGATATGGTGATATATTGCATTAACTAGCTTACCTTAGTGTAATTTAGGTTAAGTCAGCACTCACATTTTGACCGATATCTCGAGAAGTAATACCTCTACCGTTGTTTTGATGATGTCAACACCCACTAAATCGACCATTGAGGTTCGAATGATACTAATATCAGTGTAATAGGAGTAAGATAAGTTGATATTCACTACAATTGAGTATTACGCAGTTCTGCTATATAATATTAATATATTTAATATTATTTTAGAATATCATTACTCTAAAAGACACCGACGAAATATTATAAAATTAACAGATTCGGAACCAGATTATTAAAAGTCTCGAAAAATGCTATAATTTTGTCTGGGCATTTTTTATAATATATATAGCATTATTACAGTATAAATAGTATTACTTAGTAATTTTAAGAAAAAGACACCGGCAAAAGATTTTGAAAATATAATTTTTGGAATCAGGGCCCCAATTGAAGTGCCCCAATAAATGAAATCAGTTTGGCCGGGCATTTTTCTTTTATAAAAAGTTGGTTCAGCCCCAATGTGGGCAGTATATCTGAGTTGCGGCTAATTGTTATTAGTGACAAGGACGAGACGTTTTAAAACCATAGGCCCCTATCAAATTATATATTAGGTGAAAAACGCCCCCCCCCCCCCCCCCCCCCCCGGCCCAGGGTATTTTCGCATAGATGCCCATAATCCCTCCCAGATTTTGAGAGTGCTGGCCCGAAAACCTAATTAAAACTGTCATGTAGGCCTACTGTATAACAGCCCTAAGTTATGAGTCTCTAATTTAATCAATTTTGTGGATTTTCGGACATTAGGCATACCATTGGCCCTTCGGGCCAGTTACAAGGGTCCAAAATTCCACAAATTGGATTTACAAAAAGTTACTGCTGTGGCCTGGTCTCGAACCCGTCAAATAAGAGCCAAAGCTCCTGCGCTCTGTCAAATGAGCTAAATTTCGTACTTTTTATCACTATTTTTTAGTGATACAGTAAAAAGACTTTCAGTCACTAATTTAGTGATAGTAGAAAAGATTGAACGAAAGCAGTAGTTAATGTTTTCAGTGTTACAAAGGTTATATTGAAATATATCGAGACATGAAAAATATCGAGAGTAAAAATATCGAGAGTTCAAAAAATATCGAGAGTAAAAATATCGAGAGTAAAAATATCGAGTGTTGAAGAATATCGAGAGTAAAAATATCGAGTGTTGAAAAATATCGAGAGTAAAAATATCGAGTGTTGAAAAATATCGAGAGTAAAAATATCGAGTGTTGAGAAATATCGAGTGTTGAAAAATATCGAGTGTTGAAAAATATCGAGAGTAAAAATATCGAGTGTTGAAAAATACCGAGAGTAAAAATATCGAGTGTTGAAAAATATCGAGTGTGGAAAAATATCGAGTGTTGAAAAATATCGAGTGTTGAAAAATATCGAGAGTAAAAATATCGAGTGTTGAAAAATATCGAGAGTAAAAATATCGAGTGTTGAAAAATATCGAGTGTTGAAAAATATCGAGTGTTGAAAAATATCGAGAGTAAAAATATCGAGTGTTGAAAAATATCGAGAGTAAAAATATCGAGTGTTGAAAAATATCGAGTGTGGAAAAATATCGAGTGTTGAAAAATATCGAGAGTAAAAATATCGAGTGTTGAAAAATAACGAGAGTAAAAATATCGAGCGTTGAAAAATATCGAGAGTAAAAATATCGAGTGTTGAAAAATATCGAGAGTAAAAATATCGTGTGTTGAAAAATATCGAGAGTAAAAATATCGCTAGTAAAAACAAAAATATTTTTCAACATTTGGTAGCTTTCACGTGTTCTAAACATTTATAAAAAGAAGTAGAAAAGACTAGCTATTTAAAAAAATTAAAAATGTGATCTAGAACTAAAAAATGTGTTCTAGAACAAAAACATTTATCAAAATTTATAGCTAGCACTTCTTTTATACTATTTATTAAAAAAATAGCAAAAACTAGCTAGTATAATAAATCTGGTAAATGGGTACCCAAGGTGTATTACATAATGCCATTCACTTGCACTTGCACTGTTGTAACCCATGCAATGCAATATTGTTCCATAATTCTAAATAAAATGCTCAAGCAAAATTCAATATTTTTTCTCTCGATATTTTTCAACACTCGATACTTTTACTCTCGATATTTTTCAACACTCGATATTTTTACTCTCGATATTTTTC
>JAUCBJ010002040.1:0-27369 GCA_032718475.1 Nemertoderma westbladi | reverse complement strand
GTTTATATAAATAAACGAGAACTATGCTGAATAGACCCCTTTGCATACAATGGTGTACGTAATTTTGTTACATTATTTCAATATCTCGGGGTTGCGAATGCTTAATTAGTCACTCTAATATTTTAATGCATTTATGCAACTAAATTCAGTTACTACAACAAACAACTGTAAACAATCGCACACCTAATGCGTAGATTACTTAGTATCAAGGCGTGATAAACACTGTTCAGGGTGTCTTGTTTAGTATACATATGAATATATATTTAGTATATATATTTATTTAATTGTGTTATTAAATAGTAATTGTCAAATGGGATAGGCCCCCTATTTTTTTAATACCAAGTTATGGTTCAGTCAATGGTATAGCTTTCTTTGAAGGCCTGTCTTTGATAAAATAAACACTAGCAACAATAAAATCCAATAACTTTTTATTTAATAAAACATTAGCTAGTTCTAAATTATTGCCACAACCTAAACTACAATTATAATCTATAATTACACTGGGTTCAGTATCCGTACACCCCCCGCCAAATTTTTTATACTAATTACTTTTTGATAATTTCTTTTTTTGAAATGATCTACAACATGTTAGCTATTAGTTTATAAAAAATAATGTTCTAGAACAAATATTTTCCTTCTGAAACATCTTTTAAAAAAAAATGTTTGTATTATCTTATGAGTTCGTTATATCAACAGTATTTAGCATTTCAATGATTCTCTGGTAACATTATTATCTTAAATAAAAACTAGCTAGTCCTATACACTATGTGCCAATTTATGCGTATAAAACGTTCTGGGTGCTAGAAGCATAGGCCCTGTGTATCAAATTTGTATGTATTGGGTACTCACTTTTTGACCAATTTTTTTCATGGCTTTTATCATGAGGTATATTATTTGACCTGATACTAAGATGGTAGCTCGTAATTTTGATTTTGTGTTAGTTAGTACTTTATATTAGCTAGTGAAATAATAAAAATTGAAAATTTGAAAAAAATACTGACCATTTTTTTATTGTGTAAATTGCTTTTATTATTTATTAGCTACCATTAACTATACTAGCTATCATCATAATTTAATAAAATGGTTCAAAATTTCAATTATTTTACTTCTTTGCTTTTTCCATCCCATGCTTTTTAAATGCAAACCAGGCATTTGTCTAAAAAATGTTCTTGAACAAAAAATAGTTTTTACTAGAACTTTAAGTTTTTCAAAATAAAATAGCTAACATGTTCTGGTACATTTCAAAAAAAGAAATAATCAAAACTAGCTAGTAGATAACATTTGGTGGGGGGTTTACGCATACTGAACCAGTACCGAAAAATGTCGCGAATAAAATTAATTTCCACGGTAGCTTAGTGTTATATATGGAGCTCGTAACTCGAACTTCGAACATCGTGTTAGTAAGACGAAGTTCGTGTTAGTAAGTCGAAGTTCGTGTTAGTAAGACGAAGTTCGTGTTAGTAAGACGAAGTTCGTGTTAGTAAGACGAAGTTCGTGTTAGTAAGACGAAGTTCGTGTTAGTAAGACGAAGTTCGTGTTAGTAAGACGAAGTTCGTGTTAGTAAGACGAAGTTCGTGTTAGTAAGTCGAAGTTCGTGTTAGTAAGACGAAGTTCGTGTTAGTAAGTCGAAGTTCGTGTTAGTAAGACGAAGTTCGTGTTAGTAAGACGAAGTTCGTGTTAGTAAGACGAAGTTCGTGTTAGTAAGACGAAGTTCGTGTTAGTAAGACGAAGTTCGTGTTAGTAAGACGAAGTTCGTGTTAGTAAGACGAAGTTCGTGTTAGTAAGACGAAGTTCGTGTTAGTAAGACGAAGTTCGTGTTAGTAAGACGAAGTTCGTGTTAGTAAGACGAAGTTCGTGTTAGTAAGACGAAGTTCGTGTTAGTAAGACGAAGTTCGTGTTAGTAAGACGAAGTTCGTGTTAGTAAGACGAAGTTCGTGTTAGTAAGACGAAGTTCGTGTTAGTAAGACGAAGTTCGTGTTAGTAAGACGAAGTTCGTGTTAGTAAGACGAAGTTCGTGTTAGTAAGACGAAGTTCGTGTTAGTAAGACGAAGTTCGTGTTAGTAAGACGAAGTTCGTGTTAGTAAGACGAAGTTCGTGTTAGTAAGACGAAGTTCGTGTTAGTAAGACGAAGTTCGTGTTAGTAAGACGAAGTTCGTGTTAGTAAGACGAAGTTCGTGTTAGTAAGACGAAGTTCGTGTTAGTAAGACGAAGTTCGTGTTAGTAAGACGAAGTTCGTGTTAGTAAGACGAAGTTCGTGTTAGTAAGACGAAGTTCGTGTTAGTAAGACGAAGTTCGTGTTAGTAAGACGAAGTTCGTGTTAGTAAGACGAAGTTCGTGTTAGTAAGACGAAGTTCGTGTTAGTAAGACGAAGTTCGTGTTAGTAAGACGAAGTTCGTGTTAGTAAGACGAAGTTCGTGTTAGTAAGACGAAGTTCGTGTTAGTAAGACGAAGTTCGTGTTAGTAAGACGAAGTTCGTGTTAGTAAGACGAAGTTCGTGTTAGTAAGACGAAGTTCGTGTTAGTAAGACGAAGTTCGTGTTAGTAAGACGAAGTTCGTGTTAGTAAGACGAAGTTCGTGTTAGTAAGACGAAGTTCGTGTTAGTAAGACGAAGTTCGTGTTAGTAAGACGAAGTTCGTGTTAGTAAGACGAAGTTCGTGTTAGTAAGACGAAGTTCGTGTTAGTAAGACGAAGTTCGTGTTAGTAAGACGAAGTTCGTGTTAGTAAGACGAAGTTCGTGTTAGTAAGACGAAGTTCGTGTTAGTAAGACGAAGTTCGTGTTAGTAAGACGAAGTTCGTGTTAGTAAGACGAAGTTCGTGTTAGTAAGACGAAGTTCGTGTTAGTAAGACGAAGTTCGTGTTAGTAAGACGAAGTTCGTGTTAGTAAGACGAAGTTCGTGTTAGTAAGACGAAGTTCGTGTTAGTAAGACGAAGTTCGTGTTAGTAAGACGAAGTTCGTGTTAGTAAGACGAAGTTCGTGTTAGTAAGACGAAGTTCGTGTTAGTAAGACGAAGTTCGTGTTAGTAAGACGAAGTTCGTGTTAGTAAGACGAAGTTCGTGTTAGTAAGACGAAGTTCGTGTTAGTAAGACGAAGTTCGTGTTAGTAAGACGAAGTTCGTGTTAGTAAGACGAAGTTCGTGTTAGTAAGACGAAGTTCGTGTTAGTAAGACGAAGTTCGTGTTAGTAAGACGAAGTTCGTGTTAGTAAGACGAAGTTCGTGTTAGTAAGACGAAGTTCGTGTTAGTAAGACGAAGTTCGTGTTAGTAAGACGAAGTTCGTGTTAGTAAGACGAAGTTCGTGTTAGTAAGACGAAGTTCGTGTTAGTAAGACGAAGTTCGTGTTAGTAAGACGAAGTTCGTGTTAGTAAGACGAAGTTCGTGTTAGTAAGACGAAGTTCGTGTTAGTAAGACGAAGTTCGTGTTAGTAAGACGAAGTTCGTGTTAGTAAGACGAAGTTCGTGTTAGTAAGACGAAGTTCGTGTTAGTAAGACGAAGTTCGTGTTAGTAAGACGAAGTTCGTGTTAGTAAGACGAAGTTCGTGTTAGTAAGACGAAGTTCGTGTTAGTAAGACGAAGTTCGTGTTAGTAAGACGAAGTTCGTGTTAGTAAGACGAAGTTCGTGTTAGTAAGACGAAGTTCGTGTTAGTAAGACGAAGTTCGTGTTAGTAAGACGAAGTTCGTGTTAGTAAGACGAAGTTCGTGTTAGTAAGACGAAGTTCGTGTTAGTAAGACGAAGTTCGTGTTAGTAAGACGAAGTTCGTGTTAGTAAGACGAAGTTCGTGTTAGTAAGACGAAGTTCGTGTTAGTAAGACGAAGTTCGTGTTAGTAAGACGAAGTTCGTGTTAGTAAGACGAAGTTCGTGTTAGTAAGACGAAGTTCGTGTTAGTAAGACGAAGTTCGTGTTAGTAAGACGAAGTTCGTGTTAGTAAGACGAAGTTCGTGTTAGTAAGACGAAGTTCGTGTTAGTAAGACGAAGTTCGTGTTAGTAAGACGAAGTTCGTGTTAGTAAGACGAAGTTCGTGTTAGTAAGACGAAGTTCGTGTTAGTAAGACGAAGTTCGTGTTAGTAAGACGAAGTTCGTGTTAGTAAGACGAAGTTCGTGTTAGTAAGACGAAGTTCGTGTTAGTAAGACGAAGTTCGTGTTAGTAAGACGAAGTTCGTGTTAGTAAGACGAAGTTCGTGTTAGTAAGACGAAGTTCGTGTTAGTAAGACGAAGTTCGTGTTAGTAAGACGAAGTTCGTGTTAGTAAGACGAAGTTCGTGTTAGTAAGACGAAGTTCGTGTTAGTAAGACGAAGTTCGTGTTAGTAAGACGAAGTTCGTGTTAGTAAGACGAAGTTCGTGTTAGTAAGACGAAGTTCGTGTTAGTAAGACGAAGTTCGTGTTAGTAAGACGAAGTTCGTGTTAGTAAGACGAAGTTCGTGTTAGTAAGACGAAGTTCGTGTTAGTAAGACGAAGTTCGTGTTAGTAAGACGAAGTTCGTGTTAGTAAGACGAAGTTCGTGTTAGTAAGACGAAGTTCGTGTTAGTAAGACGAAGTTCGTGTTAGTAAGACGAAGTTCGTGTTAGTAAGACGAAGTTCGTGTTAGTAAGACGAAGTTCGTGTTAGTAAGACGAAGTTCGTGTTAGTAAGACGAAGTTCGTGTTAGTAAGACGAAGTTCGTGTTAGTAAGACGAAGTTCGTGTTAGTAAGACGAAGTTCGTGTTAGTAAGACGAAGTTCGTGTTAGTAAGACGAAGTTCGTGTTAGTAAGACGAAGTTCGTGTTAGTAAGACGAAGTTCGTGTTAGTAAGACGAAGTTCGTGTTAGTAAGACGAAGTTCGTGTTAGTAAGACGAAGTTCGTGTTAGTAAGACGAAGTTCGTGTTAGTAAGACGAAGTTCGTGTTAGTAAGACGAAGTTCGTGTTAGTAAGACGAAGTTCGTGTTAGTAAGACGAAGTTCGTGTTAGTAAGACGAAGTTCGTGTTAGTAAGACGAAGTTCGTGTTAGTAAGACGAAGTTCGTGTTAGTAAGACGAAGTTCGTGTTAGTAAGACGAAGTTCGTGTTAGTAAGACGAAGTTCGTGTTAGTAAGACGAAGTTCGTGTTAGTAAGACGAAGTTCGTGTTAGTAAGACGAAGTTCGTGTTAGTAAGACGAAGTTCGTGTTAGTAAGACGAAGTTCGTGTTAGTAAGACGAAGTTCGTGTTAGTAAGACGAAGTTCGTGTTAGTAAGACGAAGTTCGTGTTAGTAAGACGAAGTTCGTGTTAGTAAGTCGAAGTTCGTGTTAGTAAGACGAAGTTCGTGTTAGTAAGACGAAGTTCGTGTTAGTAAGACGAAGTTCGTGTTAGTAAGACGAAGTTCGTGTTAGTAAGACGAAGTTCGTGTTAGTAAGACGAAGTTCGTGTTAGTAAGACGAAGTTCGTGTTAGTAAGACGAAGTTCGTGTTAGTAAGACGAAGTTCGTGTTAGTAAGACGAAGTTCGTGTTAGTAAGACGAAGTTCGTGTTAGTAAGACGAAGTTCGTGTTAGTAAGTCGAAGTTCGTGTTAGTAAGTCGAAGTTCGTGTTAGTAAGACGAAGTTCGTGTTAGTAAGACGAAGTTCGTGTTAGTAAGACGAAGTTCGTGTTAGTAAGACGAAGTTCGTGTTAGTAAGTCGAAGTTCGTGTTAGTAAGACGAAGTTCGTGTTAGTAAGACGAAGTTCGTGTTAGTAAGACGAAGTTCGTGTTAGTAAGACGAAGTTCGTGTTAGTAAGACGAAGTTCGTGTTAGTAAGACGAAGTTCGTGTTAGTAAGACGAAGTTCGTGTTAGTAAGTCGAAGTTCGTGTTAGTAAGACGAAGTTCGTGTTAGTAAGACGAAGTTCGTGTTAGTAAGACGAAGTTCGTGTTAGTAAGACGAAGTTCGTGTTAGTAAGTCGAAGTTCGTGTTAGTAAGACGAAGTTCGTGTTAGTAAGACGAAGTTCGTGTTAGTAAGACGAAGTTCGTGTTAGTAAGTCGAAGTTCGTGTTAGTAAGACGAAGTTCGTGTTAGTAAGTCGAAGTTCGTGTTAGTAAGACGAAGTTCGTGTTAGTAAGTCGAAGTTCGTGTTAGTAAGACGAAGTTCGTGTTAGTAAGACGAAGTTCGTGTTTGTAACACAAAGTTCGTGTTAGTAAGTCGAAGTTCGTGTTAGTAAGACGAAGTTCGTGTTAGTAAGACGAAGTTCGTGTTAGTAAGTCGAAGTTCGTGTTAGTAAGACGAAGTTCGTGTTAGTAAGACGAAGTTCGTGTTAGTAAGTCGAAGTTCGTGTTAGTAAGACGAAGTTCGTGTTAGTAAGTCGAAGTTCGTGTTAGTAAGACGAAGTTCGTGTTAGTAAGACGAAGTTCGTGTTAGTAAGACGAAGTTCGTGTTAGTAAGACGAAGTTCGTGTTAGTAAGACGAAGTTCGTGTTAGTAAGACGAAGTTCGTGTTAGTAAGACGAAGTTTGTGTTAGTAAGTCGAAGTTCGTGTTAGTAAGACGAAGTTCGTGTTAGTAAGTCGAAGTTCGTGTTAGTAAGACGAAGTTCGTGTTAGTAAGACGAAGTTCGTGTTAGTAAGTCGAAGTTCGTGTTAGTAAGACGAAGTTCGTGTTAGTAAGTCGAAGTTCGTGTTAGTAAGTCGAAGTTCGTGTTAGTAAGTCGAAGTTCGTGTTAGTAAGTCGAAGTTCGCGTTTGTAACACAAAGTTCGTGTTAGAATTTTTTTATTTTTCATGTCCCCTTAGGGGCTCCATAGTTATATTTTATAATTTTTTTTTTAATATAACGATTTTTTGGGTGTCTGCAATATTACGAGGATTCCAGTACTTGACAGAAGTATTCTAATTTGGACATTACCAAACCATTAAATAATGTCATCAATGGTCATTTTTCACATGTAATAATAGTCCGCAAAATCCGGTATTAGTATATCCTGAATTAAACTGAATTAAAACTTAATTAATATTAAGATTCGTAATTACACGAAACGTTCCATGGCATTCCTTCCAAATGCGCTTTTTATCTTTGCATTAATTAAGTTTTATACTTAATAATTCGTATATAGTCTGATTGGAGATGTGTACATTGTACTTGACACAATGAACCCGGCGCAGCATTCTTGTGTGTGTCCATCCAGAGATTTGGTATCCTCTGCAATTAGAGCCCAACATGGACTCCCATATAAGAGTACTGACGGTACTACCACTACCACAAATAATCGAACCTTAAGGTTCCGTTTTATTCTATGGGACTTCCAAATCCTGGTCAGACTATTTAACGCTGCCCATGCCTTCCCATTACGTATCCGAAGGTCTTCACCTGACTTTCGGATCCAAGATCCCAAGTTGCAGAAGTCATCCACGTGCTCAAGCAAGCCGTCCCTAGAGCTTATGCCCTTACGATCAGACATTTCTTGAGGGCTGTCAAGGTTCACTGTCATGATTTTGGTCTTCTTGGAATTTACAAAAAGACACAAGAACCTGCTCCAATGAGCAGAGGAGTCTTAATGGCCTCCCTCTAGTGATTCTGACAGAACCCTAAAGTCATCAGCAAAGTCTAGATCAGTAAGGTACTTTGTTGGATTTTCTCTACTTCTTGTGCCAGTAGGGGTATTACTGTACTAACACCCCATCTTTATTACGATGGTCTAAGGACATGCGTAGAACATAATCAACCACAATTACGAATAAGAATGGTGCAAGTGTGTCACCTTCAAGGACTCCCCATAAGACTATCGAATGGATCTGTGTCACCATCAGCAGTAGACACAAATGTGGTGGAACCATCGTACAGTGATCTGATTTCCTCATGAATCCCATATCCTGCCAGTATGCTGAACATACGTGGTCGGGAGACTGAGTAGAAGGCTTTAAAGAAGTCAACAAAGATAAAAGCTATTTCTCTGTCTTTCTGTATTGATAAATCTTCGATTTATCCTTTTAAGTGTCAGAATAGGCTCCATGGTCCGACGACCTTTAAGGCCTGTTTACACGTGGCAATTTTTAGAGCAACTTTCTCGGCAACTAGCAACTTTTTTTAGAGCAACTTAATTTAATCGCTGTTTACACGTGGCAACTTTACCACCAACTTTACCAGCAACTTGGCCGGCAACTTTTAGAGCAACTTGGCTAGTTTGACTGTAAAATAGTGGGTCATTTTATCTACTAGCTAGTTTTTGATATTTAATTTGATTATTCGTCAACGCAAATTCCTTTAAGTTGCCGTAAAAGTTGAGCAACTTTAACAGCAACTTTTTTACGTGTTTACACGGAGCAACTTGATCGGCAACCTGGGTTGCTCTACAAGTTGCCGAGAAAGTTGCTCTAAAAGTTGCCACGTGTAAACAGGCCTTTACGGAACCTATTTTGGTTTCCACGTAACAGTCTCTGAACAGGATCCCTGAAGCGATTTAATAGAATCCTGTTGTATAGCTTTGTAGCAATCGAGATTAACGAGATTCCACGAAAACATCCATAGGTTGTTAAGTACAATAATGGGGTGAATGAGCTCCAAACACTCTAGAATTTTAAATTCGGATGTGGGGGGGGGGGGGGGGGGGGGGGGGTGCGCCATCTAATCAACTGGTACGATTGGTCTTGATGCTCCTTGCTGTAGTCTTGATTTCAGCAAGGAGATGTCACCAATGGATATCTGTGAACACAGACTCAGATACACGATGTACCTCAAAGTTATCAGGCAATACCCTGTCATTGTTTAGAATCTTCTCAAGCGAGAAGCGAGAATGAGCTTCTCAAGCTCATTTCGGCACTTCGGAATTCTGTGGTCAGTCCAAGGGGCCTTTTTCCTGTTTCGAGGGTATACAGGAACGTTTCTGCAGCTGCTCACTTAACAGCTTCTGTGAAGGCATATGTAGCCCTCGCAGTGATCAGTTGCCTCAGAGGCTAAACCTCATACCTGTTGCTCAGCTGTAGTGTGAAACTGGATCTCACACTGGGCTGTTGCAACAGAAAGGACCAGTCATGCCGCGGCAAGGCAGAATTCGTTGTTCTGCTAGCACGCAGACTAAGTCTTACCTTGGCCACAATAAGGCGGTGATCACTGGAGAAGGGTCGAAGTGTCAGTACAGTACAGTACATGTGACTGACATTACAGTCTTGTATAGAGCTCCTGCATTTCCTGCGGAAAAGAATATGCTCTAGGTGAGACTTCTGGCCATTGGGCCCAGTATGATTCCATAGCTTTCGAGTTCGCTTCTTGAACTGAGTTCCAGCCTAAAACAAGCCATTTCCAGAGATGAAACCCTGAAGATGGACGGAATTTCGGTTAACACTATTGGTATAGACCAAGGTTGATGTAGATGACTGATGTAGTGAACCAGGAAAGTTAAGAATGCATGCTGATCCACTCCATGTAGCTTCTTGTAGATTGTAGTAGAAGTTTTCCACCTCCTCTACTGGGGCAACACTGTAAATATATCGTAATAATAATAGATAAATAAATCGTAATGAGATATATGTAACAAAAATATATGTCAGTGATTGGTATTATGGGAAGTGTGAACCGCTATATAGAAAATATATATTAAACGGTGGAAATGTAAGCGTAAAACCATTTTCAGTTATAGATCAGCTCATGCCAAATCTTCTTATATGCGAAATGTAAGGTTCAAATTGTATTGTTAAAAGTATGTACATTACAGCAGCTGTATTTCACACAATCCGCCATATGTCACTTATA
Source organism: Nemertoderma westbladi (assembly GCA_032718475.1). Taxonomy (NCBI): domain Eukaryota; kingdom Metazoa; phylum Xenacoelomorpha; order Nemertodermatida; family Nemertodermatidae; genus Nemertoderma; species Nemertoderma westbladi. The sequence continues at coordinate 17,707 of JAUCBJ010002040.1, read as the reverse complement.
TGGGGTCTATGTTTTCATCTTGTAATTCCGACTCGCCATTTGGCGTAATTATCACAGTATAATTTAAAGTTGTAGTTGTATTTGAAGTATCAGTTACAATCCGTACAGCCTGAACTGGAACATCACGTTGAAATGTTTTTCGGCAACCTGAAAAACATTTTCGGAAACGTTGAAAGCATCCCTGTGAGATACGAAGTAATAAAAACTTTTTAGCTGGTTTGGTAGGAACATCATTGTTTTTTGTGTCGGCATTATTTCTATTGGGGCCCCATCCTCCTGGTGTTGTGACTGACGGATGGCGTCTGACGCTGGTTGAGGCATATATTGCAGGTTCATAGAAACAAGATAACTCATAGCTGCTGGAATTGGTTATTAATGACCCGCTCGGAATTGCTTTACAATACAGATCTGTATCAAGACGAGCCAAGTTGCTACTTTCCGTAGCCTTTATGTCATTACTATGTCTACTCGTAAACGAACCATTGGTATTATTATCTTTGGTATTATCTGCATCAACTACCCCGATTTTAGATGTATCTCCATCTACAAAATTCTTAGCTATCGTTTTCTTTAAATACCTGGGTCTTGTTGCTTTATTTTTCCAGTGTCGAAATCCTGGCATAATGTAATTAATAATCACCAATAATGGCTGGATAGGGAGTGCATACTGAATCCTGCAATATGTAAAATCTCCCCACCACTTATCCGCACGCCCATGTCAATATTTTTGCATGCTAATTTTTCTATTTTGTATATATTCTAGTTACTGTTAGCTAATAATTTATTAAAACAATAAATTTATGGAACAAAATTAATATTAAAATCTTCAGATATAAATATCTAGAACGTAATGTGTGGCAACGGTGGAGGCAACTGATAAATGTGGAGGCCAACAATTATTTGCAGAGTTTGAGAAATTAGTATATTTTATGGTAGCTAGTGTTTTCCCCAGCTGGTATTGGAGGAACTACAATACACCATCTCCCTTAACAACCATTTTTAGGGAATTGGAGCCCCCCACCCCCCCCCCCCCCCCGCCCCTATTTTTTTTTTTCAAATTTCAATCATTGTATGCTATGAAATTTGGTATGATGATAGTTCGACAATTTTTATGGATTTTTTAATTTATGAGCTATTTCGATACAACAATACAAGCTGTTAAAAATTAAAAACTCATTTTTAGAAATATTTAACCATCTCTGGTAGCTTTAATTTTCGTCTTTTGAATGTAATCTAGATGTTATGTGAACCGCCTTCATCTGTTGATCGCGAATCTGAAAACCGCTTTAAATTTCACCACAAATTGCCAAAGATATTATCAAAATACTAACATGTAAATTTTGAGACGTAAATTGCTATAATTCTAACCATTTATATACTCAATTCTAGAATCAATAATTTTCTGATGACACGAAACCCACCCCTAATTTTTCTACAAATCTTTATCATATTGCTTGAGATTTTAAACACAACTAGTTTCACCCACCATCAATGACCCCGATGAAGCCGGAATATTCTATTTTGGCTTGTAAGTTTTTTAATAAACGTTCAAATTAAGTGTCTTTTGCGAAATCGCACCCTCTTCGAATCGTGGCTATTCTTCACGTTAGTCGTAGCTTGCGTTGCTAGGATTCCAAGTAAGTAACAATGTCCGAGTTTCGTTTAGAAACTGCTGAGAAATAGGCGTTCAAAGATTGCAATAATCATCGTTCACTTGAAGATAAATTATTCCATAAAAGTAAAGTAAAAAAAAGTAAAGTTTTCTTTTTCTTCGGCCGTTAGGCCAGGGATTACGCACAAAGTCTGACGTCTTATCAGATATCCCACACAACTATACTCCCCATAAGACAATTCCAGTACTCATTTCGCTACCATGTAAGGATGCAAGGCAGAGCTGCGGCCTGGCTAGTCCCTTTAATGGATGTACGTACAAAGTATAGCGGGGCGAATCGTTGTAGAATTCTGGGAATCCTACAATATGTGTTCCTGTGTTCCTCTTATTAACACAGGAACGCTGCCTTATTTATTAACCATAGATTTGGCCAATCGTTTGCATTGACAACCTCATGGGGAGAATAAGCATGGTGGTGGACAAATAGAATATAATATAAAAATTGCCTCACGCAGATTCGAAACTGTGCAATTTTCGAACGCACGCCCATATCTCAGGTATTTTACGACGAAATTCAGATTGTATAATATGCATAACATATTTAGAATCCTTGCACAGCCAGCTTTCTAACAGTACCAACAAATCACTATGTATATGTTGAAGAATAACTGAAGTGTAACTGGTGCAATTTCGTCGGAGACAGCTTTTTCAAACGCTTGTAGCAGCTATTAAATTAAAGCGAAAATAAAAATACTGGTTCACCCACTAAGGAGGGGGGGGGGGGGGGGGGGGAGGGGGGGGGGAGATGTACTAACCACCAAGCAGAACCGAATACAATATAAAATATATTTAATAACGAACCTGCCTATTAATAGGCCAGGGTAGTTCTTGTCAAGAGTTGAGCCGTTCAAAAACACGGTGTGTGTGTGGGGGTGTTGTACATATGTGTGTATAACCATCCAATATATAAAAACCTGAATTTTGGTTGCGCAGAAGACTGTATATGTTTTATGGCGATGTGTGAAATGTTATCCCTTTCCGAAACCTGGGAAACGGATTTTGGTTGCGCAGAAGACTGTATATGTTTTATGGCGATGTGTGAAATGTTATCCCTTTCCGAAACCTGGGAAACGGATTTTGGTTGCGCAGAAGACTGTATATGTTTTATGGCGATGTGTGAAATGTTATCCCTTTCCGAAACCTGGGAAACGGCCCCAAAGAACAGTTTATTCTGCGGATGGGTCTTTCTGAATTAGATAAATAAAATAAAGAACACGAATTATTTATACCTAATTCACCATTCTCAGTTAGCCTAATAAAAACATCGGAGCAACCAATATAATGTACATGTACAAGCCTCCTATGAAAATTTTTGAAATTTCCCATTAAGTCTACCCAACAGCCGTTGGTACCCGGCTGGCAGCCACCGTGGTTCAGTTTTCTGGTTTTGTTAGTTTAATCGACAGCTGTTGTAAACGTCCCAGATATACAAAACCTACTAAGCCTTTACATTACAATTGACCTTAGCCTGAGTTGATGACAGTATTATAACGATGACAATAGGCCCCATAGATACGTTAAGGCTGAATCACCAGCCGATCGCCTCAATGGTTGGAAGGCCCACTTTGAAAAGCCCTTCAATAATGACAGGGTATTGCCTGATAACTTTATAGAAGTAAAAGTGTCTGAGTCTGTACTCCCAGATATTCCCATTGGCGATATCTCCTTTGCAGAAGTGAAGGCTGCTGCAAAGAGCATTAAGACCAATCGTGCCAGTGGAGTAGATGGTGTTCCCCATGAGGTCTTTGAAATACCTGAGTGTTTAAAGCTCATCTATCCCATCATAGTAGACATGTACCGAACAACAAGAGTCCCACAAGAAATGAAAACAAATAAGTTGGTGCCATTTCCCAAGAAGGGCAACCTAACACTCTATGGTTCTTTTCGGGGAATCTCATTGATCTCGATTGCTGCAAAGCTATACAATATAATTCTATTAATTTGCATCAGGGATCCCATTGAGAGACTGCTCCGTGGAAATCAGAATGGGTTCCGTAAAGGTCGTGGGACCATGGAGCCCATTTTGGCACTTAGAAGGATAATTTAAGAGTTATCAAAAAAGAAAGACAGGCATCTGGCTGTTATCTTTGTTGACTTCTTCAAGGCCTTTGATTCAGTCTCCCGCTCAAGTATGTTCAGCATACTTTCATTATATGGGATTCCGGATGAAATTATTGCAGCAATCAGATCAGTATACGATGGTTCGACAACATTTGTGTCTACTGTTGATGGTGACACAGAACCATTTGAAGTGTTATGGGGCGTCCTCCAGGGAGACACACTTGCACCATTCTTGTTCATAATTGTGGTTGACTATGTTCTACGCATGTCCTTAGATCACCATAATGATGATGGGGTGATGATAACTCCACCTACTGGCTCCAGAAGTCGAGGAAATCCTGCCAAGTACCTAACTGATCTAGACTTTGCTGATGACTTAGGAGTACTCTCAGAATCACTAGAGGGAGCCCAACGGCTCCTCAGCTCATTAGAACATGCTGCTGCTAGTGTTGGTCTTTTTATTAACTCCAGAAAGACCAAAATTTTGACAGTTAACTTTGAAAGTTCTCAGCAAGTCTCGGATCAGATGAGCATAAGCTCAAAGGATGGTATGCTTGAGCATGTGGACGACTTCTGTTACCTGGGATCATGGATCCGGAAGTCAGGTGAGGACCTTCGAATACGTAAGGGAAAGGCATGGGTAGAGTTGAATAGGCTTTCCAGGATTTGGAAGTCACCGAGAATTAATCGGAAACTTAAGGTCCGATTATTTAGAGCAGCAGTAGTTCCAGTACTCCTCTATGGGAGTCCATGCTGGGCTCTAACTGCTGAGGACACCAAATCTCTGGATGGCACATTCACAAGAATGCCACGCCGGGTTCATTGTGTCAAGTACAATGCACACATCTCCAACCAGACACTATATAACATTGGAGGTGTCTCATTGGTTCCCCCGAGCTTGACACTAGAACAAAATCGCCTCCGCTTTGCAGGACATTGCTTTCGCCGTGAGGACCAGCCAGTGCATAATCTTGTACTTTGGCAGCCTCATGGAGTGAATAAGCATGGTGGACAGCCCATGACTTTCTTGAGAAGCATCTTAAAGGACACTGGCCTTGAAGATGCGGATGATCTAGCAAATGTCATGGGTGATAGGGAGTTGTGGCGGCGCAATTTTGTCGACAAGCCGGCACACCATTCTTAAAATGCCGATACTAGTAGTACTAACTAAGCCTTTACATTACAATTGACCTTAGCCTGAGTTGATGACAGTATTATAACGATGACAATAGGCCCTATAGATACAGTACATACGATATATAAATGATGTACTGCTTGACATTACACTACAGTAACTGACTGAATAGAGATAGAACAATAATTAACGATATAACTATTAATTAATTAATTACTAATTTAATAATTTAATTAATGTACGTAACTCCAATTTACAATAAGTAGTGAAATGTTGTTCAGCTGTAAAGATGTAGTTGTCGGTATTTAATTTCGCCGTTCCCAACTTTTTTATTCAACAACTAGATACTAATTGATAAATAGTCGTGTTTACAATTTTTGCGTATCTGCTTGAATTTTTGAGATATTGGACGGTTATACACACACAAGCACACCTAACCACATCGTGTTTTTGAACGGCTCAACTCTTGACAAGAACTACCCAGTCTAAAGACAGGTTCGTTGTAAAACATTTGAACGGCCCAGTGCGTACAATTCAATCAGCTGCCCTGCCACCTAACATAACAGTGAGTAACCTTATAGATATTCCGATAGAATTCACTGGGAAGAGCTATTCAGCTGGCGGGGTAATACATTATACAAACTAATAGTTGATGTTTGCTTACTGTCTGGGATAAAATGACAACAGAGTAATAAACTTGGCGGGTAATATACTTCTTTGCAGTTTGGGCTATCCATTCATTAAATAGTAGTAGCTTACTAGGCCCGCATGAGTACCAGCAGCTGGTGTTTCTATCGTTGAGTTGATGGCAAATTTCGTGTTTTCATTTTCGCTCATTCAGGGTACGGGTTTGAGGCGCAGGTTCGTTTAAAGCCAGCTTGCTGGCTTTCTAGTAGTTCTAGTAACTAGTGTTTTCTAGTAATAAAACAAAAATAAACTGATAATGACACACCTAGCACCGTCAGTACCACGGGTGTAGCAAGCTATCACAAGACGATTATTGGAAAGTTTTGACGAGACATCATTATTTCAATAGTTTTTTACAAATATTTCTTTTCTAGTTCATCTACAGCAGATTTTTATCAAGATTCCAAATTTGAAAACGGTTTAGCAAGATCTGACGTAGCCTACTTATATAGCTATGATATGATATGATATGATATGGCTGTCTGTCTGTTTTACTGTTGGTTTTGTCCGTCAGTATGCCTGTCCGTCAATAAAAAGCAATTCCCTGTATGGGTTTTGTTCTCGGTGACTTCATTTCTGATGTCGTTAATCCAATTTGGCCTTGTCGGTTCTGTCTGTATGCCTGTCAGTACTGTCTGTTAATATATAACCGACATTCTTACAGCCAAACAGACCATTTGGAAGTCATCAAATGTTATAATTGACACTCGAAGTGAATTCTGCGACCAGGAAAACCCCTATAGCTAAACTTTTAGCTAGATGGTGTGCTTTTTTCTTATATTTGTCAGACAGATAGTCGGATAGTCAGAGAGACCGACAGACAGACATACAGACAAACTAGATTTCATTAAAAGTGAAAACTGACCTCAGAATTTAAATCAGCGACCCGGAAAACTCCCATAGCAAAAAGCTTAGCATGAGTTTGTGTTTTCTTGTTGCTAGACATATATTGACAGACATTCTCACATATTAACAGACAGTTTTTGCGCGGGAAGGTTCAAATTTTAAAGGCAATTATCTCGGAATGGAATTTTTTCATTCCTACAAAATTAAAAATGCCACGCTTCTGCCAATTTTTAATATTTTTTTATGAAATTTGGACACAGTTATCACAATCTTTGTGTCTTCAAAAGTATTGGCAATAATTTTAAAATGTTGATCCTAACTCATTTCATTGGCTTCGAAATGTGTATAATGCTAATGAAAATAATACTTTAATTGGTAATAAGATTGGAAATAATCAATATAAAAAAATTTTGACCAAAACTTTTATTCAACCATATATCATAATTATAAATACGAAATAACTAGTTATATAACTAATGTTTTTTCGAATAGTAGTATTTATAGTAATAGTAATGATTATACTAAATAGCACTAAATTATTACAACTATATTACAACAAATTTTTTGAAACATTTTTTTAACGATTTTTTAAAACAGTCTTCCGTTCGATTGACCATTATACAAAAATTATTCGTTTTAGACAAAGCCTTGCCCTGTTACTTTTGGTTTTCATTGACTGTGTTAAGATAGCAATCCCAAAGTTAGAAGGAACGGGCAATGAAACAAAGAGATGCCAGTAAATATCCACCGGTAAGCAGCACCACAAACTTGCGCCAATCACGTTTCTGCTAGATAATAATGGGCCTGCGAGTGAGAATATAATACATTTCAAGCTTTTGCAGAACAGGCAGCAGTGGGTGACGTGCAATTATTTTGAAATGTTTAAATAGTTCGTGCCAGTCTACTATATTATTATTATTATTATATTATTATTATTATTTTAACGTCAAGGCGGCGCAATAGGAATCAATAAGCATAAAATAAGCACTTAACGGCTTGACCGAATAAAAAATTGTTTACAATATATAGTGCATGCACAATAAATGTTAAAATTATAAAAATCTATAATTCACAAGCAAGCAAGCCGATTTTTAGTTTTTTAGTTTTTTAATTCAGATTGTCATAGATAAGCGGGTGCCACATATATTAAGAGATAAAAAATAATGCTAGGTAAATTTAAGTATCAGCGAAGAAGTTCCTAACCTCTACGATTATTAAAAAATTCAGATAGGCTCGAGGTGTTTATGTCAGAGAAGGCTGCTCGTCTCTGCACGGTGATCACACAGTGAAAAATATAATTTTCTTCAATTTTCTTTAATTTTTTATAATTTTCTTGCCAATGACTTTGCAGTGAGGAAAGACACACTGATCTCGAGGTATTTCCTTCCACTGACCTGATTCAACTGCTAAGTTGTGTGATCCTACACGGAAGCGAGTGATCATTTTATCAGTTAGTGATCCTGTTTGATACTCGTATGGTGTTCTGGCTGGGTTAATTTCCATGTACGTTGAGCTTGTTCGTATAAATATTATTTAACCTGTCGAGTCATGTTTTCTAGAAATCACCATTGCTTCAAGGATTTCACAACCAGTTTCTGCAAGAATTAAGTTTCGGAATTGTTCTTCTTACGGAGAGCATTACCTTTAGCAGTTTATAATAGGTATCCGACACTGGATTATTCAACCATTTTAAAGTTCCATCGCTCTTAGTGGAACAGATAGAGGTGTTGAATGGTTCCCATGTTTCACAGTTGGGTGTTAAACTTGTTGAAACATAAGCATCCAGTAGACGAGATTTAACGATCAAAGGGGCGAATTTATTCTCGCACAGAAAATTGTAAAATTTATTTGCACTGGTTTTTCGCTTACGCAGATCTGTATTAAGATCGTTGTTGAAGGTGCCATTGCTTATATGACTACCGAGGTAAACAACCAACAGGCCAACATCCAACTTAATGCCGTCCCCATCTTGGGGAGTTTTTGAGTTGACGATTATAAGTTGGAATATTCTAGAACAATAATATTCATCATACAATACCTTTCAACCCATTGTAATTTTTCCTGCATAATATCTCGTGATGTCGCTAATATCACACAGTCATCAGCATGGATGATTGTGTGAAGTTAATGTAGAAAGCATCTTGTCCAAACTCAGTCTTTATTAGTTTTATGAAGTCATTTATGTAGCAAATGAAGAGAATTGCGCTAAGTGGGGAACCCTGGTGTTTGGTAAACAACATTTTACGCGAAACCTTATAAAATGCGCCTTGAAATTCTAGGAAGCAAATGTAAAGGCTTTTCTTGCTTTGTTTTCTTAGCATAATATGCAATTAAGCAGTTCAATATAAAAACTTGTTCATAACAACTTCTTCCTTTTTGATATGCAGATTGTAATTCTTCAAATGAGAAGAAGTTAATTAATCTATTACATAGAACTATGTCGAGAATTTTCGCCAATTTCGCGACAAGTGAGATAGGTCTGTTGTTCTTTGCCTCATTCGTTTCCCTCCTTTTGTAAATTTCTACAATAAAAGAAAAAGCCCAGACCAGTGGATATGTGGCTGACGAGAAACAAAAAATTAATATTATTAATATAAATAGCCAAATCTGAGGATTGGTGTTTTTAAGCATTCCCGATGATATACCGTCAGTGAATGACCTACACTATCTTTGAGTTTAATTGTTGCCTGTTTCAATTCATCCGAAGTAATTGACTTATCTAATTCTGGGACGAACATTTCATAAGCATCCAATTCATTTCCATCTGATAACTCTGTATCCGGAAGTCGGCACTTGACTTCGAGCGCATCTGCAAAGTCATCAACATGGGGTACTTTGCGGGCTTTAGGTATTGTCTCATTTTTGCTTTCCAATCGATTTTATTCCACAATGCTTTGGAATCTTTTTCTTTTAATATATTATTCCATTCCTCTTCTTGCCGCTTGCAGTTTTGAGACATAACCGATGTGTTCGATTGTGCGGTAGAGCGAGCAACAAGAGCAGAACACTGATGCTGAACTCGTATCTCATTAACACACGGCTTCGAGCTGTTATATAAAATTTGAGACAGTCTAGGGATTTGTGTATTTACTTCATCCGTCGAAATGGCGCTACTTGCCCCGCTACTTTCATCAATTTGAGGTGCAGTTATAATTTTATACATTTGCCAGATTATTTTCCGACTGTCCAGAATTTTTGGTTTGCAAATTTCTCTATTTTCGTTGCGGTGTGTCAGAATATCAGAAACGCATGATATCATAATTTTTTGTAAAGATAGAGTATTCGGAATAATATTTATTTGAAGCGGTTCATGGTCAGAAGGATTTATACTGAGATTCAGATTCATTTAGATCCATTTTGTTGAGATGTTTTCCTCAAGCAGTGTTTGTTAACAATAATTATATCATTCTCCTATTCCCGCCCACCACGCTGAAACTTCCATCATCCGCCCATTTGTTTCTCATTAATATTTTGCATGGTTCAACACAATTGAACACCATATTACCGGCCTGCTGCACATTGACTGCACATTGAGATGCTATGCCAGCTTAACAAATTATTTTTGTCACCACCATGCAATCCAAAATTGTCAAGCCCAATGCAGCGTGCATCAATTATGCTGGCTTCGTGGTCAGTCAGCCAACGTGTATTGGGCTTACCACGGTGTGTCATGATATGGTTGTGTACAGTCTTGCTTTGTTCACTACCATCTTTAGCAGTGCCATCCTGGTACTGTCTAACGCGTTTAAACAGGTGTTGGATATAGTGTGTCCAATATATCCCCCCTTCTAAGAGGGACAAGAGAATGACTACACGACGTTAAATGCAAGAATATTTGGGACCGGGTGTTTCAGAGATGGGAACGACTGGTGCAGTTTGGGTGATCGTCTGCAGTTGCATAATCCACCGGGTTAATGTCCTCTGGGGGGAAAACCGCTGGCACCCCGTCCCCAAGACTACGGCTCACACGCCCCCTAGCGGCTTGAACATCAGTGAGCTCGCGTTGGATTATCGCATCATTATCTTCCCCAATAGCGGTGTTAAGTTGGGAACCATCCCCACCCTTAGTGACGTTAAAACTTCGATGGACCGAACTACTCTGCGTTTTGTATGACTCACTGGGACACGCATTAACGTTAAGGACGAGTTACACGTGTCAGAACCAAATCAAGAAAGGGCAAGCGGCCCTGTAAACTTACTGCAACTTACTTAAGATTGAGATGCAGGGCAATGACCTCTCTCACCTTCACAGTAGTGTGGTTGTTACCACCAACACTGAACACGTTATCGAAGTATCTTTTGGTGCCAGTGGCGATCTGCTCGTCAAACTGAGCCAGAAAGATGTCGGCGAGTATGGGCCCCAATAGGGACCCCATAGCGACACCATCTTTCTGACAGACATAGTTCCCACGGTGATCTAGGAATACAACATCCTTAGTAACCAACAGCATAAGACGAATGAATTGGTATTTTCTGATTGGCTGGCTATCAGCATGTTGCTCGTACAGTAGATAAGATACAGCGAGCTGCACCGCACCCCCTCTCTCAATGGGATGTTAGTGAATAGACTTACAACGTCGAGTGAGTAGACACGGTCCGTGGGCTCTACTGCCCCGCCTCAAGTTTGGAGATGTGATCAGCAGCCCCAGCACTTACCTCCGAGGAGCACGACGTCCAACATGTCGCTGAGAAATCCAGCGACCGGATGGTAAATGCTGCCAGGCATAGAGGTTAAAGTCTGTATTAAATAAACCATTAAGGTTAAGGCCAACCTTTGTGTCGTGGTTACATTAAATTCATATCTCTCGGAGGTTGTGGTTTCAACCCCCGCACGTGGGCCATGGCAGTTCTCTTTTCTGAGCGAATGATTTGATGGGTCTAGCCAGGGCGCACTGTTGCCTTGCATCTTTAAATACACTACCCAAACTTATCAATATTTTACACCATCGAGAAATGTTAAGCTAGACCCCTCAGACCCCTGGCCCAACAGGGTCGTGGCCCACCCAGATTGTGAGGTATGTTCCTAGCGAGTATGTACGAGTTTCGTTTAATTCTAGTCAATATTTATTAAGTTATAGAGCTATATTAAGCTAGACCCCTCAGACCCCTGGCCCAACAGGGTCGTGGCCCACCCAGATTGTGAGGTATGTTCCTAGCGAGTATGTACGAGTTTCGTTTAATTCTAGTCAATATTTATTAAGTTATTGAGTCTCATTCCTAGACCCCCCAGACCCCTGGCCCAACTGGGTCGTGGCCCACCCAGATTGTGAGGTATGTTCCTAGCGAGTATGTACGAGTTTCGTTTAATTCTAGTCAATATTTATTAAGTTATTGAGTCTCATTCCTAGACCCCCCAGACCCCTGGCCCAACTGGGTTGTGCCCCACCCAGATTGTGAGGTATGTTCCTAGCGAGTATGTACGAGTTTCGTTTAATTCTAGTCAATATTTATTAAGTTATAGAGCTATATTAAGCTAGACCCCTCAGACCCCTGGCCCAACAGGGTCGTGGCCCACCCAGATTGTGAGGTATGTTCCTAGCGAGTATGTACGAGTTTCGTTTAATTCTAGTCGAGAATTATCGACTATAATAATTACTCAGTCACTCATCACTCATTGTCAACACGGTTTTATTTCTGGGATTCCTTAACGAAAGTAACAGGTTCAAAATTAATTAAATTATTTTGTGAATAATTATCTTCACTGCAAAATAATTCTTATTAAGTAAATGTTTAAGCACATATATACAGAGTGAGGGAGAAATACTATATATTAAGTGTACATCTGGTATATACATTGTAAGGGAAGGGGAAAGTGTTGCGCGGCCCCGCGCCCTGGTAGGTCTATAAATTAAATGTACAAAAGTATATACAGAGTTAGGGAGAGATGATGACTATCACTGATCCGTTTTGAAGTATAATAATAAATGTTTTAGTTTAAAAAAAGGGTTTACTTGCAATATTTATCATACTAGGTTTAAGGCTGTTCCAAATGAGAGGTCCCGAACTAGGATCGGCATGCTGCATTGCAGCTGCATTTTTAAGAATGCTGTGCCGGTCCCGAAAGACTGATGAGCAACAAGGCGTTAAGGCGATTAAAGCATTAAGGCGGACATGGGGAAGTATAAATGAACCTGACGCTGCTAAATGTGTGTTATGTGAGTGAACTGATGAAAATTTCCTAAAAAGATGAGGAAGTGGATAATTTACTTTAAGTCGTCATACTTTGTGCGTAATCCTTGGCCGAAATATAACTGCCGGAAAAATTTTCTTTTTTACTTTTACTTTAACCAAGGATATAGAAAACATCTGGAATCAAATCGGGCAGCAGTGTAACCTGTGCTGCTCTACAGCTGTCCCAGCCCTGTTGGGCTCTTACTACAGATCCCTTGACAGCATATACGCCAGTACATCGAAACAAGCTTGGCAGGAGGTCATCCCAGATGCATTGCATTCGATCTCAATATCAAACATCAACAAACCTCACATCACATGAGAGACTGTTCACTTATTCATTTCATTTCATTCAAATCCAGTCAGCCCGGATGTATATTTCAAGTAAAATAATTAAAATGACCCAACGCATTACTCAGACGAAAACATAATAAAAGTTACATGTCCATGGTTATATAAATTTCTATGTATAATAGTATAATTATAAAATAAGTTTGAGAAAATTATAAAGTAAAATAATTGTATAATCGTAGGTCTACAGTATCTTAGGAAACTCTGTTCCAAGTTGGTTGACAACTCCCTGCCCTGCCTGTCTTGCTCTTGCGTTATCTATGCTCAACTAAGAATAATCCTCTATTGAATGAGGTACATCCATGTACGTGATCCAAACTTTCTCAAAGAGGCACTTGGCCCCATTCGGTTCTGAACGATCTAATAGCTGTTTTAGAAGAAAGTGAATAATCTGTTCCACTGTGTAGCCATGGTTCATTACATTTCCAAGAAGCTGAGACTGATTTGCAGTCTATAAATGTCCCGGTGAATAGTGGAGAAGCAAATCAAACTACGAGAGCTCATACTTCACTCGAAGTCCTCATACTTCACTCGAAGTCCTCATACTTCACTTGAAGTCCTCATACTTCACTCGAAGTCCTCATACTTCACTCGAAGTCCTCATACTTCACTTGAAGTCCTCATACTTCACTCGAAGTCCTCATACTTCACTCGAAGTCCTCATACTTCACTCGAAGTCCTCATACTTCACTCGAAGTCCTCATACTTCACTCGAAGTCCTCATACTTCACTTGAAGTCCTCATACTTCACTCGAAGTCCTCATACTTCACTTGAAGTCCTCATACTTCACTCGAAGTCCTCATACTTTACTCGAAGTCCTCATACTTCACTTGAAGTCCTCATACTTCACTCGAAGTCCTCATACTTCACTCGAAGTCCTCATACTTCACTCGAAGTCCTCATACTTCACTCGAAGTCCTCATACTTCACTTGAAGTCCTCATACTTCACTCGAAGTCCTCATACTTCACTCGAAGTCCTCATACTTCACTCGAAGTCCTCCTACTTCACTTGAAGTCCTCATACTTCACTCGAAGTCCTCATACTTCACTCGAAGTCCTCATACTTCACTTGAAGTCCTCATACTTCACTCGAAGTCCTCATACTTCACTCGAAGTCCTCATACTTCACTCGAAGTCCTCATACTTCACTTGAAGTCCTCATACTTCACTTGAAGTCCTCATACTTTACTTGAAGTCCTCATACTTCACTTGAAGTCCTCATACTTCACTCGAAGTCCTCATACTTCACTTGAAGTCCTCATACTTCACTTGAAGAAGCGACCGGAGCACTTGAAGAAGCGACCGGAGGATTTGACACAGTTTATTGTCGATCCCAACGTTAATATACGCCGCCAATATTATTATCATCAGACAATGATATTTAGTTTGACAGTTAACTCTTAACTGACCATTTGAATTGAATATTATAATACAATGATGTAAAGAGTTGTTTCTATTTTTTTCGTTAATTGAAAATATTGAATTCAGTTGAGAAACCAATTCAGTTCAGTTTCAACAAAAGTTTTACACCACGGTTCGAAAAAAGGTCGTTATCAAATATTATTGAATACTCCGAAAATATTAACTTTTATCGAATTTTTGGTGCCATCCTCGGTAGCAATGATGTTATTTCATTTTTTGGTAATTTTGTCCCGGGAATATGGAAAACTCATGTATTTCTCACGGGATATCAATTTTATCCTCACAGGATATAAGTTCAGAACAATATTAAGGATTTTTAAGATATATATTTGCCACATATAATCAATTTTAAGAACGATGCAATCAATGTATGTGGCAAAAATATGCAAAATGTAGCAAAAGTTATAAAGGTAAACAAACATTATCAATCAATATATCAATCATTATCAATCAAAAACATTATGAATTAATGATAATTGATTTATAATAGTTCATTTTATTATGATAAAACACAATGTAATAATCTAAAAAACGTAAATATTTGTGATGGAGTTCCTAATGTTGTACTAATGGCTGGATATTGTCATCGGCCACCAATAATAACAGAAATTCAAAGCGAAATCAAACTAAACGCAATCGTTTATGACATACATGACGGATATTTGGCGTTCCTTTCTGATTTAATCGATTGCCATTAACGTGCGTCTGTCGTTTCGTGGTGATGGTGTCGAACACACTGCACTAAGGCGCAAGGAATACCGACCCGTATTGGAATGGTTATATGCTGCGGAGAGCGGGTAGTGACTGGAACTGCTCTAGCCCGGGAAGAAAACATTGGGACAGTCAGTTCTCGTAGAAACAGAGGGCTACTATCGAAAATTTGTCTTCTGACAGCAAAAACCTGTTCACAGCTCATGTCAGGCCAACTGGCGTTGTCCATGCACGAGTTGTCTGTATCCCGTTCACCTGACACACTGACGTGACAGCGCTGTTACCACGTTATCGCTGAGCTATAACGAATACCAATATCAAAAAGGTAGGAACGAGGGAACGATAAAGACAGGTACCACAATACAGTCACACCATTACACGAGACGGTGATTCACCCCGACTGATTTAGAATTTTAATTTTTCACTATCTCGACGTCTCACCATCTTACATATTTACACTTCATGAATTATGGTTTAAGAGACGCATCAGTTAAGAGAATAAACGCTGACAAAGGAAATAATTAGTGATGAATAAAAATTACAGGATTCGTGGAACATCAAACACAGCTAGTGTAGATAGCAAACTTCATACGATCCACGCATTTACAAAATGCATTTCCCAGCAACTGAAATTTCCTTATCCGCAACTCTTCCATACCTACTCTCACATGCTTTCCCTTATTGGTCTCAGTTGAAGGAAAAAACGCTGCACTCGCACTACTGGCTGGCTCTCATTATATTATTGGTCGAGGAAACTACTGTAGCTTCGATAAAGTTAAATTACTGTGCCTTGTTCCGGTAGTAGTGGTGAAAACCGTATCCTGTGTAGCTGAAAACAAAACAACTATCTATTGGCTGTTAGAATGCCAGCTTTCCAGAAAATCAGATCGTATTGAATTATTTTATCATTACATGGACTTCAAATCTATGTGATCGATAATATTTATCGTATTATGATTATTAGTGGTTTAATACGGACAGCGCCGACAAATTAAAATATTTAAATAAAATCATCATAGCAGCTAAAAAGATACCCTAGGATATCTTCAATATATAATTAATATAATATATAGATATATAATTTCTGTAAATTCAACAGAATAATTTATAATAATATTATTATATAATTTCTTTAGTTTTCATAGATTGTTTCTGAATGTAGTTTATTTTGAACTACAAATTTTGTTACATTGTTTCAACGTATCTGTGTTCTGAACAGTTGTCTATAATTATAATTCTACAGTGGAATATGGAAGTATGAATTATAGAATATGTAAGTGGAAAATATGATTTTTACCACTGTTCGGAGATCACTTATCTTCTGAGCAAGCGCAGCGAGAGAGGTTAATAAGCTAGAGCGAGGTAAATAAAGTATTTTATTTACTGCGCAATATTTAATTTGATTAGGATGAAATGTTATTGTTACGGTTTTAGGACAGTAGCCCCCCGGAGAGAGTAGCCCAAGGACAATAGCCCCCCGGGACAGTAGCCCCCTGGACAGTACCCCACCGGACATTAGCCCCCCGGACAGTACCCCCCTGGACTGTAGCCCCCCGGAGAGTTACTCCGGGACAGTAGCCCTCTGAACAGTATCCCCCCGGGCAGCCTCCCGGACAGTAGCACCCCGGACAGTAGCCACCCGGACAGTAGCCCCCCGGACAGTAGCCACCCGGACAGTAGCCCCCCTGACTGTAGCCCCACGGACAGTAGCCCCCCGGACAGAAGCCCACCGCACAATAGCCCTCCACATACAAACTGAAGAGTTCTAAACGCTTAGAGAAGTAATAACAAATAATATTAGAAAATTGTAAAAACATCATTACAATTATATTGATTTACGTCATAAATGTATTCCAAAAAGTATAACAAATATTGAATTCAAGGATAATAAAATAAGTTCCAGAAAACTAATTCAATAAAATTAACTAGAAATAAAAATATTTCCTTTGTGAATTGGTAATAGGCTCAATGTAAATAGGCGAGCAGCAATAATTTGCAATATTTATATATTTTGACCTGTCAATGCAATTAAGATATTCGAAATTCTAGAATTTCGGTTATATAAAAAAATAATAAATCAATGGACATGAAGACTTAATTAGTTTGCTACTAATCATCCTTCATAGTAATTTCAGAAGTTTGGCAGGTTAGAAAATATTCACGAGATCTGATAGTTGGTTCATCTCAAGGAGTCTTTTAATTATGGTCAGCCTCACATCTGCGGTGCTGAAGGGTTAATCATGGATCATGGATTATGGGATGATTATAGGAATTATAAATATTATTGACACGTTGGCAGGACTTGGGTAGAACAAATCTATAAGCAATTTACAAAAATTGAGATTCAACGAGGAATTGAATGCATCTCCCAATAACCGTTCAGGTCTCTGTTGATCACTACTCACTACACCACAACAAAATAATAAATTGGAATTGGAATTGGCTTTGAATAATATCGTTATATCCCGAACATAATGACCAAAAATCAGCTGCTAATTATGAAAAGTCTCGAAGTTATGGCCCAAAATAAGCTGCTGTCTTATTGAAAAAATGGATGGAAATACATCTTTAGTCAAGATCGGGAGTGTAAACAATTTCATACTCATATGTTTTAATCAGGACTTTGTGTGAACTGAACTTTGGTTAGAC
>JAUCBJ010002039.1:0-10284 GCA_032718475.1 Nemertoderma westbladi | reverse complement strand
GGGTTAAACCCGGGGCGTGGGGGGGGGGGGGGGGTCAATATGACACCCTCCCCCCATGTTTTTTTTTGTTAGAACTCTTAAACTAACGAAGTTGGAAATCGAAACTTTACGACTTTTCCAAAAAATCCATTGTCTTCCTAATAGTGAAAACTGTTTTTAAAAATATAGGGAAGTTTTCGTGTTATAGCACCATTTTTTAACCCTACTTTTGGCACTTTTTTTGAGACATTTTTTGAATATTTTTTCACGAAGTATGATTTGTAACATCTCTATTTTTGATTTACACCGTTTTTTTGGTGTTTGCAATTGGATGGAATTCATATAAAATAAGCAAGAAGTTTCAAACTTGTTTTTTCGAATGGTGCCAAATTTTGGTGCCAGCACCAAATTTTGAAATATGTCAATTTTGTAAATTGATTGTTTGAACCTGATTTTTGCGCAATATGGGTTTTTTGGGGTTCTGGGTTTCGTTGGAATGTATACGAGTTGCACCAGGCATATCAAACCTGTATTTTTCGGTGCTATGTGCAAAATTTGTTGCCAGCACGAAATTTTGAAAATCCATTCAATAGTTAAATTGCTTATGATAAATTATTTCTCGCATTTTAGAGGTTTATGGCGGTTCTGAATTAAATGGAATAAATAAAATAATTATTTAACTAGACATCTCAAACTAGTAATTTTTGGAAGTAGGTGCAAAATTTGGTGCTACAGTAGAACCAAATTTTGAAATCCATCAAATATATCAATTGATTGTGTCTTTGGCTTTATACGGGTTTGTGAGGGTTCTGAATTAATTGGAATAAGTAAAAATCACATAAAAGTTTTCAAACTTGAATTTTTCGGAAGTGGGTGCAAAATTTGGTGCTTAGCACCTAAATTTGCCATTTAAGGTCGAGAAATACGAGTAACAATGATCTGACAACTTAGAAATGTATTTCATTTGAATCAGCGCCCTTGACAATCTGAAAATCTGAATTTATAGCATCGAATAAGTCAATTAAAAATTTTTTGTTCAAACTGAAAAGTGCTGGTTACTTGTTTTTTTTTCATTATTTGCCCACGTAGAGGTCTAAAACTGCCATTTATAGTAATCAGATCATTTTAAATAACTTCCAATGGATTCAGCGTCCCAGAAAACTTGTATTGAAAAAAGATTAGCTGAAAATTGTAACTTTCAAATTTTTTAAAAGTTGTTCACTTAACAGAAATTTTGGTGCTGAAAAATAACCATCCCATAGTAAATTGTTTTCGAAATTTTTTTTCGGTCTGGTTCAGATCTACGTACAAACAAAAAATCAGACGTTTTCGTCGAAATTTGTAGATTTTAGAGGGGGGGGGGGGGAGGGGGGTCAATAGGACCGCCCCCCCGGTCTTTGTACTGTACATCATTTTATAGCTACTGTACATAGTTACATCATGTAGCTCATGGGGTTCATAGAGATGGGACGGCAGGGCCCTATCCACGCCGACTATATCCGGGCTAAGGCCAGTTTTAAGGGGGGGGGGGGGGGGGTACACCCCCCCTCAGGTCAAAATTTTCGTTTTTTTGTTTTTTTTTTATTTCATCTAGAGAGTAGAATTTAAAGCGGATTTCAAATCTAGAAACGGCTTAGCGAGATCTCATTTACTTCTCGAGTAATGGCTGGTTCTCCGTCTGTATGTCTGTCTGTCTGTCCATCGAAATATTAAAAAGGACATAAAATAAGCAATCTGAAATGTTTGCTGTTAGTTCTTATTGTTCTTAAACTTTAAATTCCTTTATCTCGTAATTGTATTTTTCACATTCAAAATACTACTACTCAGCCATTTCTTAACCAATTTTCAAATTTTTTTTTTATTTGATTTCTTTTCGGGTTTTGATCAAAAGTTATCGGTTAGAATTTTGATTTCTAGAATATTAATTTCTTGAAATTAGTTAATATCTATTAAGTAATAATTAATATTAGTTAATAATGTTTAAAAAATATTTAAGACCTAAATAAAAATGTAACCGATAAGTTTTGTGGTGCCGAGGATGCTGATTCAGAAAAACCAAGTTTCGAAAATTGTCGCCCAAAATTGTGAGACTAGTCTTAGTGTTTTTAGTGAAATTTTTCAACTTTTAAAGACTTTCAAAAATTTAGCGACGATTTCGCTGGTGGCCGCTAGAGGGCGACGCAAATTTGAAAATTTTTTTTTGAACCCAATCTTTGGCCATATGTGATTAACATATGGCCAAAGATTGGGTTCAAAAAAAAAATATATATATACATATATATTAATAATATATAATAATATATATATATAATATACATATACATAATATATATATATGTATAAAATATACAAAATTACACACAAGCAGAAATTATAGCCATTTGCAAAAAAGGTCCATAGAAGGGTGATCCGTGTACCCCCCCCCCCCAGGCAGCGGCTCGCTGTGATAGTATGGCACAATCACTGCTAGGGGGCGCTAACCAAAAGACATTTTGGAGGAAGGCGAGGCAGCATTGCTCGGAGTCCAATCCCCTACCCAATAAGGTAGGTGATGTTGTGGGCGCTGAGGCTATTAGTAATATGTGGATGGAACACTTCTCGGTTCACTACAACTCGCTCAAGGATGACTCAGATAAGGAATGGGTAGACAATAAACTCAGGAATACTGTTTTTGGGAAGGGTGATATAGTCATTGGTAAGGAAGTTTTTGAGGAGTTAAATAACTCAGTCTTGGGAAGGCTGTGGGGTCTGACGGGATTTCAGCTGAACACCTTCATTTTTGTTGTTGTTATAATTTAATTTTATCTTTGTCTGTTCTTTTTAACGCTATATTGGTGCATATTGGTTAGGTTACACACCTAACCTGTTAATTGAATCTGCTATCTATCCTATAATTAAGGATAAAACAGGTGACGTCACTAGTAAGGACAATTATAGAGGAATAGCTGTTTCCTCAATTTTATCTAATGTTCTAGAATCTATTCTTTTGTCTCGGTGTGTAGATCTATTGGTTAAACATGGAACTGAGCTCTGTGTTTATGCCTTAAAATAATTAATTAATTATTATTTATCGCGTAATACGCCCGTATATGTATGTATGCTAGATGCTACTAAGGCTTTCGATAGAACCAATCACTATCGACTGTTTCGTAAGTTAATTTTAAGAGGTGTCCCACTGTATATTGTAAGATTACTTTTATTTTGGTATCGTACACAGGATATGTATGTCTTGTGGGAGGGTTACAGATCGACTAGTTTTAAGGTTAATGGTACTAAGCAAGGTGGGGTCTTATCACCTCTGCTCTATAATATATATATTGATGATTTAAGTAAGGAGCTTACTGATTCGGGATTTGGTTGTATTTTGCCACCTACTGGCTCCAGAAGTCGAGGAAATTCTGCCAAGTACCTAACTGATCTAGACTTTGCTGATGACTTAGGAGTACTCTCAGAATCACTAGTGGGAGCCCAACGGCTCCTCAGCTCATTAGAACATGCTGCTTGTAGTGTTGGTCTTTTTATTAACTCCAGAAAGACCAGAAAATTATTTTATTCTCATGTTCTGGAAGACTGGCTAAGAAGTTTCCTAAGGTGGTTCTGATTGTGTGCTACTCTCCAACTAGTGTTGCCCCTGTAGAGGAGGTGGAAAATTTCTACCACAATCTACAAGCAGCTACTGATGGAGTGGATCAGCATGCATTCTTAACATTCCTGGGAGACTTTAATGCAAGTCTGCATCAATCACCTACATCGCCCTGGGTCTATAGCAATAGTGTTAACCGAAATTCTGTCCATCTTCAGGATTTTATCTCTGGAAATGGATTGTTTTCGGCTGGAACCCAGTTCAAGAAGCGAACTGGAAAGCTATGGACTCATAGTGGACCCAGTAGTCACAAGTCCCAGATAGACCATATTCTGTTTCGTAGGAAATACAGGAGCTCTATACAAAACTGTAATGCATTTACACTTCGACCCTTCTCCAGTTCTCACCCCCTTATTGTGGCCAAGGTAAGACTTAGTCCGCGTGCTAGCAGAACGACGAAATCTGCCTTGCCGCGGCATGACTGGTCCTCTCTGTTGCAACAGCCAAGTGTGAGATCCAGCTTCACACTACAGCTGAGCAACAGGTATGAGGCTCTTGCCTCTGAGGCGGCAGATCACTGTGAGGGCTATACTGCCTTCACAGAAGCAGTTAAGTTAGCAGCTGCAGAAACAGTTCCTGTATACCCACGAAACAGGAAAAGGGCCCCCTGGACTGACAACAAAATTCAGAAGTGCCGAAATGACCTTCATAAGGCGCAGAAAGAGTCCCGACTCAAACAGACTACAGCAGCCAAGAATGCAGTTAAGGCTGCATCTAGGTCCCTGAACAGGCAGTACTCTGTTAATCTACAGGAGCTAATAAACCAACAGGTTGATGCCATCAATGATGCTGACGACAGCAGGCAATCATCCCAGGCATGGAAATCGATCAATCTGCTTACTGGGCGGAAAAGCAAACCAACCACCAAGGTTAAGGCTGAATCACCAGCCGATCGCCTCAATGGTTGGAAAGCCCACTTTGAAAAGCTCCTCAATAATGACAGGGTATTGCCTGATAACTTTATAGAAGTAAAAGTGTCTGAGTCTGTACTCCCAGATATTCCCATTGGCGATATCCAGATATCTCCTTTGCAGAAGTGAAGGCTGCTGCAAAGAGCATTAAGACCAATCGTGCCAGTGGAGTAGATGGTGTTCCCCCTGAGGTCTTTAAAATACCTAAGTGTTTAAAGCTCATCTATCCCATCATAGTAGACATGTACCGAACAACAAGAGTCCCACAAGAAATGAAAACAAATAAGTTGGTGCCAGTTCCCAAGAAGGGCAACCTAACACTCTATGGTTCTTTTCGGGGAATCTCATTGATCTCGATTGCTGCAAAGCTATACAATAGGATTCTATTAAATCGCATCAGGGATCCCATTGAGACACTGCTCCGTGGAAATCAGAATGGGTTCCGTAGAGGTCGTGGGACCATGGAGCCCATTTTGGCACTTAGAAGGATAATTGAAGAATTATCAAAAAAGAAAGACAGGCATCTGGCTAGCTGTTATCTTTGTTGACTTCTTCAAGGCCTTTGATTCAGTCCTATTCAGTCCACCCCTATTCCTCTACCACCATGCCCCCCGACTTTCGACTGGGCCACCCTTGGGGAGTGGGATGTCTTGGCGCGGCTACGGAACTGCAAACAACGGCAGCTGCGCCACGTCCCCAGGGCCACGCGTTCCAACTTCGCAGACCTCCTCGCTGACATCCTCGGGGAGGTAGCCACGCGGCCCAACGAGCCCCAGGGGTGGCTTAAACTACTGACCGTCAGCCACCACTGCCTCGCTACGCCCAAATGAGGGGGTCGGCGCCACACTCGGTCACTCGCTGCCACAATAAACGCGCGAGTGGCTGCCTTCCATGCCGACCCCTTCGTGGACTCTAACTCCCCCCCCCCCCCCCCCCCCAACTGCCACGAAGAAGCGTGGTGGTGCGGAGCGACTCGCGACGGCCGTAGCCGAAAAGATCGAGGACTCTGACGTGAAGGGCGCCATCCGGTTGGCATCCTCAGCAGACTCACTTGCGCCCAACACGCCGGAGACACTGGAGGCGTTGCGGAAGAAACACCCCGCACGGGCTCTATCACATATGTGGGACCCGTGATTTTTCGCTACCCGCAATCAGCTGAACAAACACAAGCATACAGGCTGACAGGCACTATACTGCAACTGCTATTGCTACAGGTAGGCTATACTGCTATTAGTTATTACCGGTCAGCCGGTACCGATACTGTATTATTATAGTCCTAGTATCAGAGTGTGTAGCGTAGCAGTAGCATACAGCAGTACATACAGTCCGTGTTTTTAGACTGATTTTCATATTCCGATATTACTGTATTACTGTATTATAATTCTGGATTACCGGTACTTGATTATGGCGAAATGTACCGGTATCGCTGGTGGTACCTCTAGCTCGGATTGGCCTACAGCACTTTTTCAATGTCGTGATGAACTTTGCACCCTTGATTGTGTCAAGGACCTTTCTTTGAGGTAACTCTATCAAAGTTCGTCAATGTCTATTTGGGAGTGGTGGGTAGCACACAAACTTGGTCCTGTGGTAACACCAGAGTCAGGAGGCATCCAGCCAGAACAGGCATCTGGCTGTTATCTTTGTTGACTTCTCCAAGGACTTTGATTCAGTCTCTCGCTCACATATGTTCAGCATACTTTCATTATATGGGATTCCTGATGAAATTATTGCAGCAATCAGATCAGTATACGATGGTTCGACAACATTTGTGTCTACTGTTGACGGTGACACAGAACCATTTGAAGTGTTATGGGGCGTCCTCCAAGGAGACACACTTGCACCATTCTTGTTCATTATTGTGGTTGACTATGTTCTACGCATGTCCTTAGATCATCATAATGATGATGGGGTGATGATAACTCCACCTACTGGCTCCAGAAGTCGAGGAAATCCTGCCAAGTACCTAACTGATCTAGACTTTGGTGATGACTTAGGAGTACTTTCAGAATCATTAGAGGGAGCCCAACGGCTCCTCAGCTCATTAGAACATGCTGCTTCTAGTGTTGGTCTTTTTATTAACTCCAGAAAGACCAAAATTCTGACAGTTAACTTTGAAAGTCCTCAGGATGGTATGCTTGAGCATGTGGACGACTTCTGTTACCTAGTATCATGGATCCGGAAGTCAGGCGAGGACCTTCAAATACGTAAGGGGAAGGCATGGGCAGCCTTGAGTAGATTTTCCAGGATTTGGAAGTCACCGAGAATTAATCGGAAACTTAAGGTCCGATTATTTAGCGCAGCAGTAGTTCCAGTACTCCTCTACGGGAGTCCATGCTGGGCTCTAACTGCTGAGGACACCAAATCTCTGGATGGCACATCCACAAGGATGCTACGCCGGGTTCATTGTGTCAAGTACAATGCACACATCTCCAACCAGACACTATATAACATTGGAGGTGTCTCATTGGTTCCCCCAAGCTTGACACTAGAACAAAATCGCCTCCGCTTTGCAGGACATTGCTTTCGCCGTGAGGACCAGCCAGTGCATAATCTTGTTCTTTGGCAGCCTCATGGAGTGAATAAGCATGGTGGACAGCCCATGACTTTCTTGAGACGCATCTTAAAGGACACTGGCCTTAAAGATGCGGATGATCTAGCAAATGTCATGGGTGATAGGGAGTTGTGGCGGTGCAATTTTGTTGACAAGCCTGCACAGCATTCTTAAAAATGCAGCTGCAATGTAGCATGCCGATCCTAGTAGTAGTAGTAGTACTATAATATATATATTGATTATTTAAGTAAGGAGCTTACTGATTCGGGATTTGGTTGTATTTTGCCACCTACTGGCTCCAGAAGTCGAGGAAATCCTGCCAAGTACCTAACTGATCTAGACTTTGTTGATGACTTAGGAGTACTCTCAGAATCACTAGAGGGAGCCCAACGGCTCCTCAGCTCATTAGAACATGCTGCTTCTAGTGTTGGTCTTTTTATTAACTCCAGAAAGACCAGAAAATTATTTTAAAATAATGAAATATGTGACAAAAATAAATAAAATTACATTATAAATGTATAATAAATTTGATTGCTTTGCTGTCATTATTGCTATCGCTTGGCCTTTAGTTGTTATATTTCTATTGACTAGTATTAACTAGGCCAGTTAACTAATTACGTACTAGATAAATAACTAGTCTGTTTAGACTCTGCATTCTACAACACTCGATAACTACTGTAACAGTTTAATCACTTTATAACATGCAACTTATCTCCACTCTAATATTTGCTCTCCACACAACAATGGCCGCTTCCAACTTTACATGTCCAGCTGGAGTGACGTGGAATATTTCCTCTGAATACGACGTCATAAAAAAAGTTTATCAAGATAAAATAGCGAAGTTTATAAAAAGTAATCCTATTTTTAGAAACCAGACAACCAATGTGGACGGTTGTCTTGTTTGCTCTGTGTTATCCTACATTGTTTCTGGATATTTTGATGGACCTGATATCGACGCTATCACCATTGAGGTTCGTGATCACATATGCTTACCCGTACGATGCGTACCACTTATCGAGGATGCCTGTACTTACTACATGCAGGTTGTACTTCGTGATTTTGGTGAGGAGAATAGAGATGATCACTATGTGAGATTGCTAAATGTTGCGAAGTGGATGAAGAGTGATGCCACAGTGACACACGAAGTTTGTCAGTTCAGATGTTGTGACGGCCAATGTCCTCCAACTGTTTGGAAAGAAAGGGTCGTCAACATCCAATCCACGACTACCGAGGATCACACTGCAACCTCATTGGTTACTGTGAACGGTTCCAATAAAGTCGGATCAACCTGGGGTATATTTGTGGCCCTTATTGGTCTGGTTGCAGGAGAACTTTATCGGAGATACTAAAATATACTGAAATTACGAATTATATATTTATTATAATTATATTTATTTATTTATCAAGCACGTTAAGAAAAAACCTTACCGGTAGGTGTGTTAGTACCGAGAGAAAGCCGCCCCAATATTAGATTATAACAACAACATATCCATTGGGTAAGAAAGTGGAGAAGAGCCAGGCACGACTCTCAATTTTTTCGTTTATATTACGCGATCAATTTTCACTCATCTCGTCATGAACACAACATGTATGTAAACTTTTGATACATTTGTTGGCTATGCGTTTGCGGTTGTTTGGGCAGAGTGTGGTAGGCCTACACTTTTCACACTGAAACATTTTGGTTGTGAAATGTTCAGGGCACAGCGATCAGAGATATTTTATATATATTTTATTATGAGAGGAAGAAGAACATACAACGTTATTTACTATATTATATGTAACGAAATAATTGTTTTCGGGTTTGGAAGCCTCCCCAAAGAGTTGATATACGATTATATTTAAAATTATTTCCATGGTCATGGTCATTCACTCGTCTTTAATTAGAAATTTGTTTGCATGAAAGACAGTTTAGATTAGTTTTTACTGATTATTATCTCTTATCTGACTGGGGTAATAATAAAGGATAGGATAAATGGAAGCAAAGTGTGACAGTAACAAATATTTCCCCGTCACCCTAGCATGTCTTAAGTATATGATATCTCAGAGGGGGAAGTTTGGTGAACTGCATTTATGCAGTGAATCCAAACTTACCCCTTTCATATATCATATACTTAAGACATGCTAGGGTGACGGGGAAATATTTGTTACTGTCACACTTTGCTTCCATTTATCCTATCCTTTATTATTACCCCAGTCAGATAAGAGATAATAAATCAGTAAAAACTAAACTAAACTGTCTTTCATGCAAACAAATTTCTAACTAAAGACGGGTGAATGACCATGACCATGGAAATAATTTTAAATATAATTGTATATCAACTATTTGGGGAGGCTTCCAAGTTAAACCCGAAAACAATTATTTTGTTACATAGTAAATAACGTTGTATGTTCTTCTTCCTCTCATAATAAAATATAAATGAAATATCTCAGATCGCTATGCCCTGTAACATTTCACAACCAAAATATTTAAGTGTGAAAAGTGTAGGCCTACCACACTCCGCCCAAACAACCGCAAACGCATAGCCAACAAATTTAACAAAAGGTTACATACATGTTGGGTTCATGACGAGATGAGTGAAAATTGATCGCGTAATATAAAGTAAAAAATTAAGAGACGGGCTGGCTCTCCTCCACTTTCTTACCCAATGGATATGTTGTTGTAATAATCTAATATTGGGGCGGCTTTCTCTCGGTCACATAGTCTAGTGGTTATCAATCACGTTAATGAAACCGAAGTTCGCGGGTTCGAAATCCAATATTGACCATTCTTATTTTTTTGCAAAAAAAAATTATTTTTATTTTTTCACTAAAATCGCACTAACTTCGGTTCTGGTGGTCGAAATTCAATAAAATTGGTATATTCTTTGCCGTAATTTTTTTCTTAATCTTTTGAGAAGGGGTTATTTTTGGCCCCAAAAAAATTAAAAAAAAGGGCCAAAATAACGCGATATTTTTCGACCCTTAAAATTCGTAATTTTAATTATATATGTTAAGATAAAAGATAGCGGAGTTAATTTGATACTTTTTACAGGTACTTTTGGCGCAATACGCTAAATTATAATGGAATAGCGATTTGTTAAAAAAAAAATGTTTCGTCCCTTTTTATAAATATTATATTTCACACGATCGCCTGCCGCTCCAGTTTTATAATACCTCCGGCGCTGTGATTAACGCTGTTAGATAGATAATTTAACGCACTA